>VWPW01006124.1:158585-208882 GCA_013389825.1 Crypturellus undulatus
GCCCCGCCCCGCCCCCCGCGGGTGCGCTGAGCGCGTCGGGTCTCTGCTCCCGCGCGCGCCCCGCGCCGAGCGCCCCGCGCGGCTTCTCCACAACAAGGCCCAAACAAAGCACGGGCAGCCCGAAACGAGCTCGTGTCTGCGCCGGTGGGAGCTCTGAGAGGCCGCTCGCTCCAGTGAGGGACAACTGGCACCTGCAGAGCCAACCTCCCTCATGCAGGTGCCAATGGAGGGGACTTGCTGTGTTGGCCTGGGTGGATGGGTGCGCTTTCCTGGGCCGCCCCGATACCCCTGTGGATAGAGGTGCATCCCTCCCTGCCTGGGAGCCAGGACACCAGGGCGCCAGGGCACCAAAGACCTGGTGCCTGCTGGAAGCAAAGGAGAAGCACTAGCACTAGCACAGGTCCCCAGGGCATGGGGGAGGCTTCGAACCTCCCTTGCAAGCGTCTCTGAGCTTTGCCTACCTTGCATGATGCGGCTGCATGAGACAAGGATGCTTTCCAGAAGAGGGCACTGGAAAAGCATCTGTGGACAGGTAGCTGGGACCACATTCCTCACGTCCCCCTGCTCGCTCACTTACTGCTCGAGCAGGGCCCTAGCCACCCTCCTGGGAGAAGCCACTGGGGAGCACTGGCCCTCGTTGTCTCCTGTGGCAGCAGGAACCTCCCATGTCTACATCCGTCCAAGTGCTGCAGCCCCGGGGTCCTGCCTGGGGTCTCGCGGCTCCCGCCAAGCTCCAAACCCAGCAGAAACCCTGCTCCTCGTCAGGGTGGAACAGCAGCCACCAGCTGCTCTTCCCCGGGTCCCCCCGGCCGCGGCCCGGGCCACAGCATGGACAGGCCTCGGGCCAGGCTCTGCTTCGGTTCCAGCCTTTGCGTGGGCACCTTTGCAAGTGAACGCTCGCCGAACTGGCGCATGTGCAAGCAGAAGTACCGGCGCGGGTCAGGGAAACCCAGTTCAGCGCACTTGGCATACTGTAGGTAGCGATAACATTTATTTCCTTCCTTGCAGTTTATAATGAAGGACATTTTGGCTATGGAACAGAGAAAACAGGTATAAATCGTCTCTGTCATTCAAAAGAGGCTGATTAAAGGAAACAAAGTGTTTCCAGGATACATTTTTGCTGTGTTTCCCTACACATTTTCAAGGGGGTAGAGCACATTTCTTGTCACTCAGTGCTACAAATGTGATGTTGCATGTCCAGAGCAACAAACTAAAATAGCTTCTAGCCAGGCAGGAAGACTAAAAGGGATCGAGTAACCAGAAACCTTCTGAAGTTACTGCAAACCTTTGCTTTACAGCTTGACTGCAGCAGTATGTGCAGTTGTGTTTTCTAAATTGCTTTTCTTGGAAGGATCTTATCCCAATATGTTCAAAATGAGTCATTCACAGGCACATGCCATTAGGTGAGGCACATAAGTCTCTCATCACAGCAGCAATTTTGTGGCTCTGGGGCACTTTCAATCTTTCACATTTACACATCAAAGATAAAGATAAATAAATAACTAACAATGGTATTGTTAATTACACATATTTAAAAATACTTGATACAGCAAGGTATTTGAATATCAACCTCTGTTTGAGCTCTGCATTCACTAGACGTGCACCAAACTTCATAAGACTTGGCTCCAATTTTCTGTTATATTTCATATACAGATTCTATAGGTAACATATAACGATATAATGGACTTCAGTATTTTGTAGTCTAACAGATGCTTTATCTAATCTTATCCTCACTGAAAACCATGTCAAAACTCCCTGTGAGTCAGGAACCGTGAGAACAGGTCTAGCACTGTCGTGAGCAGTAGCTTGAAAAGCCTCTATTGGATTCACTGCAGAAAAGTGTGGAAACAACAGATTTATGTTGCGTGCAGGACCAGCAGAGTGTTACTTGTATCAGAAAATAAGGAGGCGGTGACCATTTTTTTTAGCACAGCTCTGCAGTATTCACATCTTAGACCACGTCTCTCTGGGAGATACAAGGGCCAACAGGCTTCATTGGGACCAAGGGGATTTTCTAAGCCCAGTGTTGCTATTGCACACAATTCTTAGCCAGCTGCTGAGCATGCAGCATGCAAGGCCTTGATTTCCTTCAAAATCTGCCCCTGAGCTTCCGGAAGTTCTGGACTAGGTAAGGAATCATTCAGTGCTCCTGAGCATATCCAGATGTCCCATTGAATGATGACCAGGTACTTTCTTGCTGAATCTAACCCTGTATTCGTCTTGTCTGACACATGCTGCGATGCTCATTCAGAGAGGCACCTGCTGCTCAATGGTGGAGAGTGACATTAGGGTCCAACTCTTAAAAGAGGTCATCATTCAAAACTCATGACCCTAAGTGAACACTTCACTGTACAGAGCATTTTCTTAAAGTCTAAGATTCCTCTCATGGATCAGACCTTCACTGTGCTTGGTGCTGTGCAAAAACAGCAAGAACACAGACTGCTTCGGCAAACTTGTAAGTGCCGGTGGGAAATTTGCTTTAAGATGTGAGAAGGCGAGTGACCTTTGTGGTTAATGTTGAAGACCAGACACTAGCCCAGTAAGATTTTGTGTGCATGCATGCACATTGCGTTCTTTACTGTGAGGGTGACACAGCTTTTCTTACAGTGAAGAAAAATATGAGAAATTTCTTATAGTTTTCTTATAATGAAGAAAAATATGAGAAAGCTATCAGAAATCGTAATGGTTTCCTTGAGTTTATGACAGTGCAATGTCACACTTCAGTGAAAAGCCCCAGTTTGGAGGTATTGGTGATGTGAAAGTTTGGAGTGAACATCCTGGTTAGTGTATTGAATCTTTGACAAAGCACAGAACTTTTGAAGGAAATGAGAGACTGGGTTACAGAATAGTAGATTATAAATTCTCTCTCTATATTAAAATGACAAAGACCCATTCTCTTTTATGATGATACTTAGTATAGATTGTGTAGCAGAGAGTTTCACAGACTGAAGAAATAAGAGAGAGGAAAAAAGGCATTATGTGGATCATGTATTTTCTTTCTGCAAAGCCTTTCACTAAACTATTACTTGTATCAGAAAACAAGGAATCAATGACCAGTTCTGGTAGGCCAGCGCTGCAGTGTTCAAATCTTAGACCACATCCCTCTAGAAGATACAATGGCCAATGGGATCCTTGGCTGTTAAACAGCGCTGAACAGCCCTGATTTTGAGGCCCTGTGCTTCAGGCATAGAATCACAGAATGGAAAGGACTGCTAGAGATCATCTAGTCCAACCCCCCTGCTCCAGCAGGGACACCCAGAGCACGTGGCCCAGGGTGGCATCCAGGCGGGTTTGGAAGATCTCCAGAGAAGGAGACTCCACAGCCTCTCTGGGCAGCCTGTGCCAGGGCTCTGTCACCCTCACAGGAAAGAAGTTCTTCCTCACATGGAGGTGGAACTTCCTGTGTTTCCACTTACACCCGTTACCCCTTGTCCTGTCACTGGCCACCACGGAGAAGAGTTGGGCCCCATCCTCCCTACATTCACCCCTCAGGTACTTGACCATGTTGATCAGATCTCCTCTCAGTCTTCTCTTCTCTAGGCTGAACAGGCCCAGCTCGCTTAGTCTTTCCTCATACAACAGATGCTTCAGTCCCTTAATCATCTTCGTGGCCGTATGCTGGACCCTCTCAAATGATATCTGTGACTGTGAGGACTTTGGGAGTCCTTTGCACAGGGCTGCCTCAGTTGCACTTCCTCAGCTCCCACCTGGCGCTAGCCACATGCCCAAGGTAAACAGACTGACCCTGCTGTGGCACCTGTGGGAGCACCCATGCTTTGCACTGCTGTCCAGAGAGCAGCTCTGCCTCCGCGTCCCTCCCCGAGCTCCTGCCAGGGCTCTGTCACCCTCACAGGAAAGAAGTTCTTCACATGAAGGTGGAACTTCCTGTGTTTTAATTTATATCTCTTACCTGTCCTGTCACTTGCCACCAGCAAGAAGAGTTTAGCCCCATCCTCTTCACATTCTCTCCTCGAGTATTTTGATCAGATATTATGATTTGATCAGATATATATCATATTGATCAGATCTCCTCTCAATCTTCTCCAGGCTACACAGACCCAACTCTCTTAGTCTTTCCTCATACAACAAATGCTCCAGTCCCTTAATCGTCATGACTCTACACTGGACACTCTCTAGAGCTCCATGCCCCTCTTGTACTGGGGAGCCCAGAACTGCACCCAGTACTCCAGGTGCGGCCTCACCAGAGCTGGGCAGAGGGGCAGGATCCCCTCCCTTGACCTGCTGGCAACGCTCCTCCTGATGCAGCCAGGATCCCATTGGCCTTCTTGGCCACAGACAGCAAGGAGGATGGTGAGATGGATGCCCTCACAGGTGGGATGGCTGTGTAGTACTCAGAGCAATGACAACCCAAGACCTCTTTTTGCAGGGGAGACCCTGGACTCTCTGACTTGTTGCAACTGTGTTCTAACTCCATGATGTACTTTTGTAACTTGTGGATTGAACGCCTTAAGTGCTGTATTCCTCATCTCTGTGCAAAAGCACAACTGGGGAGAACCAGATGAGCAAATCATGTGCATTGTGCGTGAAATTCAGTAGCACTGATGAAATTTCACATCTCCAGAGGTCATAACTGAACTAGGCTTCCACAGTCTCTCTTCTCTAGCAGGTTAAATAAACCTGGAAAACTAAGCTTTGGGAGAGTCAAAACTCAGATCTGTATATTGTGGTCTGATCTCCGTCTTTTCATTAACAAGATGGACTAAGATACTGGTGGGAGCAGCAGTTTCATGAAGTGGGAATAAAAGTTATTTGTCTCACTGTGAAGCCTGGAGTCACACAATGGTCTTTTCATTTACAAACACACTGAATCCTGCAACTGTCCCTTGCACAGGACCCCACTGGAGTCAAGTGGAGCTCTGTGCATGAAATGTTAGACCAGAAAGAAGGATCAGGCTCTCAGAGGTATATTTTCATCATAATGTTTCAAGATTTACGTTTATAACTACGCCACTCAGGGTGAGACTGTGCCTCTAAGGCAAAACATATGAGCTCATATAAAGAATTTATCATTATAATAACAATTTGCATTTCTATAGAAACTTTGATCTTAGGATCTCAAAGTGCTTAACAAACACAAATTAATTAATCTTCACAACTCTCCTGCAAGGTAGACATGTATTATAGAGAGACGCTAGCAGCTAGCTTTCCATTATAAGTCTCATTTTAACTACCTCCTAACTTTGCCAAAACTAAACCAATACATACAAAAATTTCACAAGCATGATCTTGTCCTAGCCTAGGATCTTTTAGAAATTCTGGGGCAAATAGGATAAGATGGTTTAAGATAAGCAGGTTAAATGGGGAGATCAGGAATATATCCCTGAATGAACTAATGCACATATGCCAGTAGTCCAGAGGGGAGGGAAATGCAGAATTTGGGATAGACACTTGCTCCTCCATTATTTGTCAACGTGGAGATTCCAAGAGGGTAAGTGGATTTTTTTTTGTTATTCCTTCTATTGTTTATAAGTCAAGTGAGGTAGATAAGTGCAGGAGGTGGCCTGCTTTTGTAAGTAAGTGGAAGGATCACTCTCCAGGAGCTGCATTTAGCCCTGTCTATAATGAGAAAACTGCTGAGAGTTGCATACTGCCTCCTTCATAGTATTACTCTTTAGAACAGGGCCATACTGGGAAAAGGCCAGAAAGAGCCTCAGCAATGGCTCCATGTCCTGGGTGGAATATCATCTTTCACAAGAGGCTGCCAAAGTTAGCCAGAGAGCTAGAAGCTGGCAGTGTGCCTGCAGAAGGGATGGAGAGCCAGAGCAAATTCTTCCTCTGCATGCCAAAAAAAAAAAAAAAAAGCCCAGGGAAATCCACCCCAGACTATGGAGGTACTCAGACCTCAGGGCCGGGTGTGGAGGAGCAAGAAGGAGTATTTCCCATTTCCTTCTCTCCAAAATAGGAGCACAAGGTGTAGGTGGACAGCGGGGTGGAGTCTTCCTGGTTGGCCGGTACACCGCTCCTAGCAGCTTGTTAGAGCGGGATTATGCCAATAGTGAATTGCTGCCACTCCCAGGAGAAAGGAGGAGGACAAGGGATTATGACTCAGGTGTCTTCAGGATAGTACAGCCTGCAGGGACTTTTTCTGTGTTGGTGGATCTTATGCCATACACCTTCCGTAGGGCCAAGCCTAAATCAGGATCAAGCCCTCATAGAAAAAATCCGTACATGACACAACAGTAGCTTTTGTAATCCAGTCTCGTACTACTTATCAGCTGAAAACTTTCACACGGCCTCTGGACTTGAGAGAATGACTCAGATCCCAACACTAGGAACCAAGCTGGTGACGCTCCAAGCTGATATGTTGTCCATTCCCCTTGCTTCCTACCTCGTACTGACATGACACACTGAGACATGAGGTAGTTGCTCCTGTGTTACAGTCAAATTTGCAACATCACCTATAACCACACTGCCAGCCTGTAGCCACACTGGGAACAGCATCAAATCCTGACGGGGACTCAACTCTGAGCCACTTCCTCCTGAGACTGCAGAAAGTGGTTATCTCTGGGGCTTCCCACTCTGGTACTGCTAAATGTGACCTCCCAGGAGGTGGCCCTGAGCAAACATCACATCAGTGATGTGACCACCTGTGACCACAGTTCTTGCACTGGAAAGTTGTACAGATCAACTGACCCATATTGAGAATAACTGCAAAGTGCTCAGAAACAAATTATGTATGAGCAAGTAGGACAGTCTGTGAGTATCGTTGGTATTGCAACAGCACACAGACTGATGCTGGGGTTTGGGCTGCAGTCATGCCATGTAATTAGTCAAACTCTTGCTATGTTACTTTTACTGATTGTAACCAGGTGACCTTATAGGTACATGAGTAGGTAACCTCTGGCCTTTGTTTTCGGTGGATTTCTAGCTATGCAGCAGGTATAGCATAAGGCCTTTTGCTATCAGTGTAGTTGCAGTGCTGTTATCGAGGGAGACTGGGGTCGAGCTGCAAGGCCAACATGTTTTCAGGTTTCTGAGCAGCAAAGACCTTGAAGCTTCTGCTTTTACTCAGGTCACATTGTACCTCACTCTTCAGACACTCTTACAGGCTCCAAGATGAGAATGCTGGTATTAGATTTGAATGTGCCCTTCAATAGCATTTTAACTTTTCACATGAATATGTCATATGTATGAAAAGGACCTTCCTGTGCAGTCTTCATTGCAACTTATGCTGTTAACAAGTGCTTTGAATAAAGACTCAAACTTAGGGTGTCACAGCAGGAAGAATGTTTTGAATTTTGATCTACGAGCACTAATCTATCAAAGCAAGCAGTAGGAAAGGATTATGCAGTATAAGCAGCTTTGCACTGTTAAATCTTACCTGCAAGATTGTCTAGTCGCTTTTGGCTCCCTGACTGCCTCCACGAGTCAATGAAACACCTCAAATTGATTACTGACCAACTTTTTGCTCAAAGTAGGGTCAGCTATGGGGTCAAGACAGTTTGCTCTATCTCTACACTTCCCTATCTCCAAGTCATTAAATTAAATGACCCAATGACAAGGCTACATTCAGGTTTTCTCCTTCTTGCTTTCCCTGCTCTCACATCTGTTTACACAAAGACTTGGCTTCAGCAAGTGTTTTGGTATTCTCCTGTGAGATACCCAATGCTTTCCTCACTCCAAATCTGAACAGAGCATAAAGGACCTCCTTTGGTCCACGCAGCTAGTGTTGAGCTGGATGACTTTACATCATCACAACCCACCTGACGCTTTGGGAGTATCCAGGGAACTTAGTTTGCAGTTAAGGCCTCTGCTCAGATGAGGTTTTTAATGGAGGTCTAGCAGAGACACCTGCGTTCAGGTCCACTGGAGAGGTGACCAGTGACTTTACTGACAGAATTAGACAGTTCTGAACCCAGGTTTCATAATCTAAGTCCCAGCTTTGATGGAATTTCAGTAGGTTGGTTGCCATTTAATGTGCATAAATGCAGAGCTGATTCAGTCTCCTTCATTAACATTTGTATTGACATTATGATTAGTATGTGTAGAATTCAAGTGGTTGATCACACTATTATTTTCTCTATTATAAAACTCATGTTTCTTTAAATACTTCTTACATGGAAGTCACAATATTTAAAGCATACTTGTGATAGTGTTTCTTAGGAAAATTGAAATATAATGAAGCTACAGGAAGGAAAATCATATCACAACCACAAGTATTCAGGGAAATCCATTTTACTGGGTAGGACTGTGCTGTGAATGAGATCACTGTCAATAAGATTAACACTTTCTATGGCCAAAAAAAAGGGAAAAGGGCAATTAAGGAAACCTTAGAAATATTATGATTATTTTCACAAGGGAGGTGAATTCGAGGAATTTTTCATGACCAAAAAACTTCTATTGTGTTTGGCTGGAAGTTTAGTCGAAGTGAGGACTGGAGAATATAGAAGGAATATAAAAATGGTAAAAGATATAACCTGAATATTAGAAATCATGAAGCAAATATGAAAATCCAGAATAATACATTTACTCAAAACATGATTTTAGGGAGTGTGACTGAAATAATCAATTGTTGCCATAAACATTTACAAACTGCCTTTCTCATGTTAAATTAAAGGATATTAATTAAAGAAAAGAGCATGTGAATGCTCTGAAATGTCTTTTTATTTTTCTCAGAGCCTGCAGTTACAATACAGGCATTACTACTCTCCTGTTAAGTCTCAAAAATCACATTGGGTAGATAAGTCCGAACCCTGCTTAAGCATCTATCCACAGGCAAAAAATAAGCTGAGAAGTTAGAGATGTCAGTCTTCGTTCAGATGCACCATCTCAGTCTGTCACAAAGGATCCGTGGTTTTGTGACATCTGAGATACTCTCTTTCAGCAGAGGGTTAAAAGCAAACATTTTCATGATTCATCATAATTCTGAACCAAGTGATGTTCACAGGAATCTTTCCAATTCAGTGAAGCTGAAAGATATAGAGGTTTCAATGCTGTCATCAAGATCATCCTGTATTAAGCAGATTTATATCTATGTGAGTCCTCCCTATAGGTTCAGCGAGGCTATTTCTTTTTTCTCTTCTTGGCTCAAACTGGTTACCATTATCATAGATACTGTTTTGTTTCACTCAAGGTGGATGAAACAATCTCAGTGGATGGTCTGCCATATTCTTGCTGAAATTAAGCTGGAAGAAAGGCAGATGATCAGCTGGATGAACTTATTTTTGTTCTTGTTCACTCTGACGACTGTGGACACAAGAAGGAGCATATCAGGACTGCTCTGTTTCCATCTTTTGCCCCAGCCAGCATACCCCAGAGCAGAGGGTCTTTGACAGGCATAAAATAGCAATCAGAAGACCAGGTTCTTCATTTGAAGTAAAATCCAGGACTTGGATTTCTGGGAAACCAGGACTTGCAGCATTCATTCAGTACCTGGTTGGCTCTGGGACTTATCTACTACACCATCAAGCACAGGCAGGAAAGCATCGCTCTGTCACAAAACGAACGTTAGATCTCATCTATGCACAGACCATGCTAATCTGATAGCAACGATAACAATGGAAACACTCATTGTCATTATTTTGGAAAGAGGGGATGCATCGTTAGAGTGGAAATAAGGAATTTGGGCTGTATTTCTGGCTCTGTCACTGAAGGAAATGGTATAGGAGCCTGGCTCTAATTCAGCTCGTGAACTTTAGGCATCTGACTGAGGCCATGCAGCAACACAGCATGGGTCTCCTAGACAGAAGTCCTCGGTGGAAGTCATGCAGAGGATGTGTCCCCTCCAAAACTGATTCAGATTTCCTTGCATTTATCTTTCTTTCAGCCTGCCCTGGCAGTACAAGCATCCTGGATGCCTAAAGCTTGACCTTTGTCTTTGTATCCTCAGCCATAAAGTGAAGATAATGATGTTGACATTTTTAAAGAACTTTGATATGGGCAAATGAAAGAAACTGTTAGTATTGTTATGTATCTTTGGATATAAAGAGCAATGGCACTTTACAACTCATGTGAAATGCTGCCATAATAGAGATAATGACATGTATGATTGACAGAGTATGCTTAACTGTGGTATTTGGCAAAGTGATAATGATAATTTGGCTTACTTCTTTCCTCTCTGAGAAAGAGAGAAGAAGGAAGGAAGGAAGGCAGGAAGGAAGGACGGAAGGAAGGAAGGAAGGAAGCAAGGAAGGAAGGAAGGATTAGCAGACACTTCCTGCAAATCCTGCTGAATTCAAAACTCTGCTAGATTCAATATACACAGAACACTGCAGGTTTCAGAGAAAAATGCAGAGAAACAGATATTTCCAAATGGAATTGCTGAACTTTGCAGTCGTTAATAGAACCACTATTAGATTTGTAGGTGAACTGACTTTCTTGCAACAGCTGAACTTAAGAACTGTGCTCAGAAATCCATACATTCAACCCTGTATACAATAACTTCCTGCTTCCTGCTTTTAGCAGAGTGGAAAATGCAGAGATCTCCCTGAATCAATTAGGATGGGTCTCTGCCTTGCATTCTACCTCCTTCCTGTTTACAGATGGATCTTACATCAAGAAGACCTTGAAAGAAGCCTGAAATGTCAGATGAGGGTGCCCCTGGCTCGCAGCCAGTGCTGGAGAACAGCAGCAGGAGATACTAGTTTGGGAGGGTCCATTAGTATCACCACTTTTGTGGCCAACAGCCCCTGTGCTTTCTGGTCATCCACAACTGTTGCATTAGGGCTGCAACTCATATTTGACCTTCTGCCCACCCTTCAAATGAAGAGTTTTATTATTTCATCATCATCATCATCATCATCATCATCATCATCATCATCATAAAAAGCCTGGGAGAACCCAGGTTTCAAACCCCACACACTGCTAAGATTTCTTCTGGCATCAGAGACACAAGACACATTCCTTCAGCAGTACCTGGTTTTGGATGCACCAGTCTTTTGGGCTAGCAGCTATTCTGGTACAAATGCGCTTGCAGCTGCTCTTACCCTGCATGATCTTGAACATGTATGAGAATTACTCTGAGCTGGCGCAGGATATTTCTGTATGAGTATGTTGCTCCATATTACAGTGTTGCTGGCTGCAAAGATGGTCTAGGAAATGCTGCCCCCCTGCTCTAGGGAAGGATGGCTGGGTATCAACCCAGCGCTGCCACTACAGGTCTTTACAGCTGTGTAGACTTTGATGGGGTGAACCATAAAGATTAAAAGAAATCAATGAAACTTTCCTTGGAGGGAAAGAGGCAGTTGATCTAAGCAGCCCTTCTTTTCTTTTTTTCTGCCCAGATCATGGTGCAAGGCCAGCTATAAAGAAATGAATCATCCATTTCTATAAATGATCTAATAATTGACTTGATCTTTTAGTGTTATTGTGCTTTTGGTGTGCTATCAGTGCCTGATAGCTCATTTTAGTACCATTCATGTAACTGATATTGAACTCTGGCTATAAATGCAAGGACCCTCCTTATTTCTGCCTGATTTTCACTTACATTTGGAGTTACTTTTCTGAGATTTACTGTGGAATAATAAATGAATTGCAAAATGGGCAGGGATCTCACTGACTGCAAGATAATAAGAAATAGTTGGAAGTATTAGACTGGAAAAGTGTTACTAATGTCAATAAATATTCCTCAGACTTCATGTGTTTGGTACTTCCATTAGAATCTGGGGCAAAAATCGGAGCTCTCTAGAACAGCACTTGCTTGAACCATGGTCTGGCCCTCCTGTTTGCTGACATGCACAGGAGCTGGGAGGACTGTGAGCTGGTGACTGAAATACAGCTTTGAAGGAGGAAAATATGATGCAGGGATGATTCAGGCAAAATATCTCCTGAGTAAGCAGCAAAATACAGTCACAAAACTTTTTGCAAGATAGCACAGATCTGCACTTATTCTCTGAATTTCATTCAATTACAATTATTCTCTGCCAAAGTGATTGGAAAAAACTTTCCCAGAGTCAGGCTGTTGCTGCCATAAAGTCAGTCTGTCATTCTGCCCAGTGCAGTTTCATCATTTCCTCTTATTCCTCTGTCTCTTATCTCCTTCTCTTTCCGAAGAAAGGTCAGGGCTTTCTCTGTTTTTGCTTGGCTGAGTCAAATGGCATCGTGATCCATGACTACCACTCCTGGAGCCTGGACTCAGAGTAACAGCGAGGATACAGTAATAACACTGATGCCAGCGACAGGTAAGAGACAAAGGATGTCATGCTCAACCTGAACAGAGCAGGGGAGTTAGGTAGTAGCATGTAATTATTTGAACTGGAATTTGTCTGCAGAATGTGGTTTATATGTCAGAATGTGAAGGAATATTTAATGTATCCAAAGTCCCTCATCTCAGAAATGCATCTAATTTGAAGGAGTTCCTCTCCAAGAAACTTCATGGCCTGGAGCCCTTGCTAGACTGTGGATGGCATTTTACTGTGCCCTCAGTCCATCTGTTTTTAACTACTCTGAGGAGCTTGTAGAAAGAGAATACACCCAGCTCTAAAATGACGAGGGCTGCTTGGAAGTGGGGCTAGCAGCTGCCCCTCTCCCTGGCCGGGCCGAGCTTGGGCACCTCTGCTTCCTACAGCCCTGGAAAGGAAGGAGACATCTCAGCTGAGGGATGCTGTGGGTGAGCCCCCTGCATCAACGTTGTCTATGACTCAGAGGCCTAGTTCAGACAAGCTCAGAGATATCTGAAAAGCAAAAGCTTTCAATTAACAAAGGATAGAAAATTTTCACCATAGGTGGTAGGCATCACCAGGTCAGTGATTGTAGACCTTCCCTGCATGGGAATGGTGGGATAATCCCATTGCATGCTGCAAATCCACGTATCTGTTACTACATTTATTGTCCCTTCTGCCAAATATCCAAGCACAATCCTAAGGACCTCCACTGATACATACTAAATGTTGATATCATTCAAGTAACAGAGTTTCCCCTCTTATTCTGCATGACCTCAAACACGTGTTCTGTGTCATCCCTGCTCTGCCATGCTGTATATCCCTAACCTTGCTTCCTTCCACAACCTCCCCATCCCCACATGCTGCAAGGAAAGACAGCCTCAGCAACATCTTCATTTCCTTCTACCTTTCCTATCTTCAGACATTCAATATGACCCCTTCTGTCCCAACAATTGCACAATCA
Source organism: Crypturellus undulatus (assembly GCA_013389825.1). Classification (NCBI taxonomy): domain Eukaryota; kingdom Metazoa; phylum Chordata; class Aves; order Tinamiformes; family Tinamidae; genus Crypturellus; species Crypturellus undulatus. The sequence goes on from VWPW01006124.1 coordinate 171,669, forward strand.
GTAACAAAGCCACGGTCCTGCTACAGGAGAGCAATTTTGCACATGTTTGAATTTAACCTTGCATTCAAGTCCTGTAAACTGTGAAAAGCCCTGAGCACATTGCTCCAGCACAGCCCTGAATGCTGCAATTTAGACCTATGGATTGGAGTCTAAAAGCCACTGGAGTCAATGCGGGCTGCTACTTTCTTATTATTTAATCTAGCTTGGGAACCTTCCTTCCTGCCCAGTCACCTGGAGGAAAAGAGCTGATTCCTCAGAACTGATCACCTTGGCACCTTTGTTTCATATCAGGTCTAAAATTCCCCTTGGTCTTTCAGCCAGAAATGCAGGGGTGGTCTCACATTTATGCAAGTCTTTTCACACATTCAGCCAAAAGATGGTTGTGCACGCACACAGTCAGGTGCAAAATTAGGGCTTCAGATAACAGTCTCTTCAGTGCAGGACCTTGGCACAGTGAACATCTGTTTCCTACCCAACCACTGCAGAATCAGGGCCCTTCAAGTGCAGGGGAGATTAGGATCAGGTTCTGTGTGGTATTGCTTCGAGGCCTGTGCCCAACTCCAATACCACCATTTAGAGCTATGCACTCACCAAAAGGAAATACTTGTCTTGGAATGAGCTCATGCTGCAGAGCTTGTTCTGTACCTGTCAGCAGTTCTGTGGACTCTCATGTTTGCAGATGTATGAATTATGCCTTGGCAGATGTTAGGTTTTACCCTCCTCTATGCACACGTATTTGAGGTGAACGTAAAAGTGTATTTATTGTTGTCAGCTTCTCATTCATGTTCCTTGTCGTATGGGTGAATAAGAAAAGAACATTTTACGTGTGCATATTGTCAGTAACAAAAAATCTTTCTGTTGGGCAGAAGCAATGAAAGGGGAATGGACTAGGTGATCTTCTGAGGTTCCTCCAGCCCTATAATTCTCTGAAAAGACCAGCAGCACTCCTTCTACTATGTAAATCCCTTACTGTGTAAATCAGAGGACTATTGATAGATTTTTTTTTGATATTCCTTGTGAAGGAAGTATAAATACAATCTATTGTCTTCCATGAACAGGCAAAGGAAACAAAACCAGCAAGTTGAAAGCCTAGCACTTGTTCTTATTCTGCCACTGTATATGACTTGATGAAGGATAATTGTCTTAGTTTACTTTCTTCAGGTTAGAAATATATATTTTTTAATATTTATTTATTTATTTATTTTCTTACATGTACGTATATGGTGGGACCACTTATGGTCTGGATTTTCCCCTCGCTTTGCTGTAGCTTGACTTTGCTGTGTGTTGGCATGTGTCCTGGCTCTCCTGGGATCCTGGCTCTCCTGTCAAACCTTGTTGCACACTGCAGCTTGTGCAGGACCCCCAGGACACACTTGCCTCCCTGTACTTGAGCCTTCGCTGAATGGGGACACTCTGAGGGGCAGGGACACTCTTAAAATGTCTCTGAAGCTGGGGTGGCAAGTGCACGCCTGCAAGCTGGCTCTGAGAGACTGTGATTTGGGCAATGGATGTGGAAGAAGGTCCTACTGAAGAACCCGCAGTGCTGTGAACCAGGTTATGGCCTCAGGTTGCACCAGGGGAGGTTCAGGTTAGATATTAGGAAGAATTACTACATGGCAAGAGTGGTCAAGCTTTGGAACAGGCTGCTCAGGAAAGCGGTGGAATCACTGTCCCTGGCAGAGTCCAAGAAATGTGTAGATGAGGGACATGGTTTAACAGCTGTGGTGTTGAAGGGTTTATGGTTGGACTTGATGATCTTGAAGATCTTTTTCAACCATAATGATTCTATGATTCTATAGTGTTACGTCCAGCTGCAAGGGCTGAGCCAGAGCTTCTCTTGGCTGCCGAAACCTTCATCATGCCCTGGCTGAGCCCGGCTCTGAGCCCATCTCAGCTCACCCAAGCCCTCGTTAGCAAGCTTGCAGGGGCCCAGTCTGTCCCTGCGAGGCATCACAGTCACAGTGGGGCCGCAGGGAACCAGGAGGTGCCGAGGGCCGAGAAGGCCCTGGCCGCAGGTCCCACGGCACCCAGAGCGCCGAGCACACGCCTGGAGTGAATCGCTGAGTGCTTTATCTTGCTTAACCGTGCAGAAGAAAAGCCTTTTAAATATAACATATTAATGACAGATTAATCCACCCAGGAGAACAGTCATAAAGTAAAACAGCATATAAAACAAAACGCATCATTAAGTACAAATGGAGTATTAAGTAATAAGGACTGGAATACAGATAAAATTCTTCCCTGTGCAGAGCCAATGAGCATTGCAGCACTGCTCGCCCCCAGGCCAGGAGAAGCGCAGGACAGGAGGAGTCTCAGCCCTGGTCCTTGACAGGGACTCTTCACCATATTGTCAGCAGGGACAGTGCCAGTGACATCTCCTTGCAGCTCGTCCGCAACACAGCATAAACCTCCATAGAAATAGTGTTTGTACTAATATGGGCTGATCTTGGCACCTTCTGCCCTGGTCTAGTCTGTGGTGCTTAAATTCCTGTAACCACTAAGCTCCTTTCCTGGACTCATTTGCTTCCCAATCTTTCCATCATGTGAGCATGTCTAGAACAGCAGATACTTCCCCCGAACAGCATTACCACCACACAGCTCTTGCAAATATTACATGGTAGATCTATCATGGATAAAGATTGCACTATACTAGGTACTGTAACAATACCAAGTAAAAGGAATCACACTAAGCACAGCAAACAAAAGATGGCTGCAGACAGAGAAAGAAAGCACAAGACAGTGACAACTGTAGCTAGGTGGGTTGTTAGTAGACAACTGTCCAATGACTACGAGGCAAGATCACCACACACTGCTCAAACTGTGCTTTCAGGTTCATTACTTTCAACCATATTATCTGCTTAAGAGCTGCCCTATCCCTTCAGCTGCATCAATACAATTGCTTCTGTAGCAGATGGCGAAAAAATACTGAGGTGAAAGATCATCTCATCTTTTTCTATCTTTTTTGTTTTTTTGGCCAGGGAAGAAGGGGGAGAACTTGAGGGCTGCTGCTTCCACCACCGAGTAAAGAGAGCGATCCACAGAAAGATTCTAGTGCAGAATTTATAAATGCAGGGATTTGTGGGTGTTATTAGAGTGTTATTATGTAAACATATATTAACAAGTACATATTACATCTACTGACTATTAACACCCACAGATCTTGCATTTGGGAAATGAAGAGACTCTGGGTTCTTTATTTTATAGTAGTCATGCATCTAAACACCTCTTTAGAGGATTACATTGCAGGAAAGGTGGTCATAGAGTTGTAGTGAACCATAAATTTAAGAATCTCCGGATAGACACCCCAGTCTTGCTTAGGCACTACTATTTCATATAAACAACATTATCAGTTGCATTCATCTGTCTTTGCAGCATTTTTCCAAATTTCAGGAAGCTTGACACTGCAGAAAAGCAAACCTGATAACTTCGTTCTTTTTTGTGGCTCAGCTGAAGTTCTCCCTTGACTTGCTTTCCTCATCCTGTTCAGTGATGAAGAGAAGCACAGAAACACAGACATCATTCAGCCTCAGTAGTGAAAATTCTAACTGAATTGCTAACTGAATGCATGCCAGGTACATCCTCTTTTCTCACTGATAGCTTCACAAGCCTATCAACACCCTAATACTGAGTCTAGTCCTATTACTAACTGGTTGCTAGTATCTACCTCATAGATTTTGTGTTATTTATTTGAGAGTGAGAACCCAGTCTGATTTATGGGAAGCTAAACAAAATGTGCTGGAAAGATATTAGCAGATGATGCCATTTACAAATGAAAACCCAAGCAAATAAACTAACTAAACTAAGACTTTTTGAGACTGAATGCTCCTGAAACCCTACAGCACTATTTTTAGAGCTGTATCTTAGATAAGAGCTCTGTAGGCTTGACTGGTTCTCATTATAGACATGTATTTACCTTCCCCTAAGACAATTCTATTTCTTTCTTTTTTTCTTTTTTTTCTGACAGTCTTCAGGCAAATAGGCAAAAGATCAAAAAGCCTACGCCTTGCAAAGTAAAAAAAAATGACTTTTTTTCTTTTGATCTTAAAAGATGTCTATCCTAAGTCCTAGGTGTCCTGGAAAATATTATAAATGCAGGCTAGGGTGAGATTTGCAGAAACATTCTATACTGTCTACTAAGTTGCAATCAATGACATCTATTTATGTCTTTTTGCATTGTGTTTACATTTCCTTACGTTTCTTCTGACTTTCTAAATACTGAGAACTATTAGTTCTAGATAATCAGTTCTGCTCCTTTTCAAAGCCATGCTTGTATGTATTTCCTTCTACAGCATTTCAGGCACATGGAGGACAAGAAGGTGTTCAGGAGCAGTCAGCACGGATTCACGAAAGGGAAATCATGCTTGACTAACCTGATGATAGCTTTCTATGATGGGATGACCAGCTGGATGGATGAGGGGAGAGCAGTGGATGTCATCTATCTTGACTTCACCAAGGCTTTTGACACTGCCCCTCACAACATCCTCCTAGACAAGCTCCGGAGGTGTGGGATGGATGAGTGGTCGGTGAGGTGGATTGGGAATTGGCTAGATGGCAGAGCTCAGAGGGTGGTGATCAGCGGCGTGGAGTCTAGTTGGAGGCCTGTGTTGAGCGGTGTCCCCCAGGGGTCAGTCCTTGGTCCAGTCCTGTTCAATTTATTCATCAACGACCTGGATGAAGGTACGGAGTGCTCCCTCAGCAAGTTTGCTGATGATACGAAGCTAGGAAGAGTAGCTGACGTCCCAGAGGGCTGTGCTGCCATCCAGAGAGACCTGGAAAGACTGAACAACTGGGTGGCGAGAAACCTCATGAAATTCAACAAGGCCAAGTGCAAGGTCCTGCACCTGGGGAGAAACAACCCTAGACATCAGTACAGGCTGGGGACCGATCTACTGGAGAGTAGGTCTGCCGAGAAGGACCTGGGCGTCATGGTGGACGACAGGTTGACCATGAAGCAGCAGTGTGCCCTCGTGGCCAAGAGGGTCAATGGGATCCCGGGGGGCATTAAGAGCAGCGTCTCCAGCAGGTCGAGGGAGGTGATCCTGCCCCTCTACTCAGCCCTGGTGAGGCCACATCTGGAGCACTGTGTCCAGTTCTGGGCCCCCCAGTACAAGAGGAATGTGGAGCTGCTGGAGAGAGTCCAGCGCAGGGCCACGAGGATGATCAGGGGCCTGGAACATCTGCCCTATGAGGAGAGGCTGAGGGAGCTGGGCCTGTTCAGCCTGGAGAAGAGAAGGCTGAGAGGGGATCTAATCAGTGTCTATAAGTACCTCAAGGGAGGCAATGAGGAGGATGGGGCTGGCCTATTTTCAGTGGTGGCCACTGACAGAACAAGAGGAAATGGCCACAAACTGAAGCATAAAAAGTTCCACAGGAACTTAAGGAAGAACTTCTTGACAGTGAGGGTGACAGAGCCCTGGAACAGGCTGCCCAGAGAGGCTGTGGAGTCTCCTCTGGAGATCTTCAAGACCCGCTTGGATGCAGCCCTGTGTCGTGTGCTCTAGGTGGCCCTGCGTGTGCGGGGGAGTTGGACTAGATGACCTCTAGAGGTCCCTTCCAACCTTAGGCCTTCTATGATTCTATGATTCTATGATTTTATGATTCTATGATTTCTACACGAGAAATTCAATGCCTTTCAGTAGACTACAGTGAAACAAGGTTCAAATCTGGTCTATCTTGGCATTGTTCTTGGAAGTTTGATGATTTCCTGTAGCCACCTAGTAAAACCGGCTGTCACAAACTAGATCCTTAGCGATCACTTTGGTAAGCTTACTAGGGATCTACCACTCATCTTCAGCCCTCTGCCCACACACTCCCAGCAAAACCATACTGTGCTCCAGTCCAGACCTGCTTGTCTGACGCTTAGCTGGTCAACACGCAACTCCCTGCAAGTAAAGCTGTTCCCTTACACACCTGCCTGCTGAATGCTTTGGGCAAAACGACAGAGGCTTCCCAGCTTCCCACTATGCTACAGATTCTGACTCTTCATGCTCTGTCATCTCCTGGTTTCTCAGTGGCATCTTGCTGGCAAGAAAAAAGTGGACTCCATTGGCAGTGATTTACTATTTTCCTACAGTTTGACTAGCAGATTTTGCCAAATCATCCTCCTGACTATTTTCCACATAGACCAAGGCCTCTGTGCTGCCAGCAGACACAAATGGGCTTTTCATGAGTGTCCCAGTTGGCAGATCCCTTGCAGATGGGCTGTCCTCTAATCACACTGGATGGGGATGCAGAGGCTTTCATATGTGGGTATGAAGGCAACGACAGGACATCATCAGCAGCTTCATGGCACCCACTAAACCAAAGAAAAACACTTCTGAGAATCTCTTTCATAACTCTGAACAATGGTGAAGACAGCGAACCTGGTAAATCTCATTGGATAGAAACAGATTTTCAGCAAGGAAACATCATCCCTCCCTCCTTCCCTCGCTTCTCATGAAGTGTCTGACATCCTGGTTCCATATCATTCTTCCTCCCTACAGCAGACTATAAGACAGAAAAAGTGCCTCATCTGATATGGTTGAAGAAAGGAAAGCGCACAGAACTCCTCTCTTCCAAGAGTAAAATTTAATTGATTGACTTTTATTTGATTGATTGCCTTGACAGGGAGGAGAAGCAAGGCAGAATGAAAATTATGAATCAGTTGGCGTGTGTGAATGTAAAAAGGGTGGGAGATAGTGAGTCACTTCTAAACTCTTCTGTAATCTTTTTTTTTCTTTCATGCAGGCTTGACAATGACTCATTCTTTGACGTGCCCTTATATAGCTGCTCTGTGCTTTACCTGCCAGCCTGCCTGCTGCTGTTCAGTTTATGTGTTATGTGGTGCCAACAAAGAGGTTAAGAAATGCTGTGTGCGGTTGCTGCAGGATGACTTCAAGAAATGGAACAAATCACTCCAGTTCTGTGTTAGGCAGAATAGGTGAGTAGAATAGGGACTTCAAAACCAGAAACACAAGGGACATCAATGTGAATTTGGTGCAAACAAACAGCAAACTCTTAGAATTATAGAATCATAGAATGCTTAAGGTTGGAAGGGACCTCTAGAGATCATCTAGTCCAACTCCCCCGCACACGCAGGGCCACCTAGAGCACGTGGCACAGGGTGGCATCCAAACAGGTCTTGAAGATTTCCAGAGAAGGAGACTCCATAGCCTCTGGGCAGCCTGTTCCAGGGCTCCGTCACCCTCACTGTCAAGAAATTTTTCCTTAAGTTCCTGTGGAACTTTTTATGCTTCAGTTTGTGGCTATTTCCTCTTGTTTTGTTGGTGGCCACCACTGAAAAGAGGCCAGTCCCATCCTCTTCACTACCTCCCTTGAGGTACTTATAGACACTGATCAGATCCCCTCTCAGCCTTCTCTTCTCCAGGCTGAACAGGCCCAGCTCCCTCAGCCTCTCCTCATAGGGCAGATGTTCCAGGCCCCTGATCATCCTCGTGGCCCTGTGCTGGACTCTCTCCAGCAGCTCCACATCCCTCTTGTACTGGGAGGCCCAGAACTGGACACAGTTCTCCAGATGTGGCCTCACCAGAGCTGAGTAGCTTCCCTCGACCTGCTGGAGACGCTCTTCTTAATGCACCCCAGGATCCCATTTGCCTTCTTGGCCATGAGGGCACACTGCTGCCTTATGACCCGCTTGTCATCCACCATGATGCCCAGGTCCCTCTCTGCAGAGCTGCCCTCCAGTAGTTCGGTCCCCAGCCTTCACTGGTTGAATTCTAAATAATTTCTAAAAATGTTTATAAAGCACCCACCATGTCCTTGAACACAGGAAAGGAATAAGAAGGAGACAGCCTGGCAGCTTAACATCTCCAGTGCCTGGTGGCTCAAGAGGCTCTGCCTCCCACTTTACAAGCCCTTGGTGTCTGATTGTTTCCTTTTGGTGTCCTGTAGTACCTACAGCTGGTGACTCCTTCATGTTCGGCACCTGGTTTCTGGTCCAGTGTCTGGCCTCTGCTCAGACACTACCACTGAGGCTAGTTTCAATAGCTCTTATTGATTTAATCTGCTCTATAACATAGTGTCACTGGCTCCTTTGGTACGTCCTTCAGGAATCGCCCTCCTGAATCATGCAGGTTTGAGCCAGCCCGGTTTCTGAGGACTGATACAGACAAAGTGACCCTATGTCTTTATAGTTACCACTTGCTCTGCAGTCTACTGCTGCCCCTTGGCACTCCTGGATCCAGCCCGAGCACAGCCTAACCTTAAACACTAGCCTTTCATCTGCCCCACAGTCCACCATTTCCCACAGTCAAGAAAATCTTCATGGTGTTCAAATTGTAATTTAACTCTCTATTTCCTCCCATTTTCCATCATATTCATCGTCTCACTGCAGATAGTGACATACCTGCCCAAGAGCTATTTATCTAATTCTTACCTTTAATTCCAGACTGAGATCAGAAAAGTAAAAATGACATCATTCTGCTCATCATCCTGCTTACAAGTGCCATATACAAGCCAAAAAAAATGTTTACTTCCTTTTTCCTCTGGGTAATATGGCAAAGCCAATATAGCAAAGGCAGAGTAAGCTCAATTACCTTCTGCTACACACATTCTGCAAAATCACTTATTATTTTGTTACTAGAGACTGTTTGGAAATCGGAAGGTGCTCTAGCCAGTTTGCAGAAATGGCTGAAAGAAAATTCTTTTTAATTGCACTTGTAAACCCGCAGCATTAATTTGGCATTAGGAGTCTCCTCCTCAGCACTGATAGTGAAGAACCACCATCATGTTTTATGAATGCACTCTGCCTTCTCTGTCATTCCTACTGCGAAGTCAGAATGAGTATATTTAGCATTTCCCATCTGAACCTTCATCCTCCATGGTGAGGCTTCTTCCAGCCCATCAGCTACTCACCTGACATACCTACTTGTCATCCATCTTTTAATCAGCTCTTTCTTACCCATTACATTTTCTACAAATCTCTAGTAATAATTGATTGATAAGTATTAATATTATTCCACTAAGTACCATAACAGAGACCTTACTGAAGTCCAAGTATGCAAGATTCATCACTGTTTCCTAAAATATTATGTGCCTAGAAAGAGCAGGTTATTTCTACATTGCTCATCTTTATATAAATCTATGTAGCATTTTTTTCAAATCCACTTACTAACTTGACTTTAACTAGTCTTTCAAACACACATTTTTCAAAAGCCAAAGTACTTCTGAGGTCAGAGTAATAAATTTCCCAGATGGCTTTTCATTCATCCTTCAAAATAAGCAATATGATTGCTACTCTCCAGTCACAAAGTGTCAAGCTGAATTTGATAGTGTGACTTTCCCAGGGAAATTACAGTTTCATGTTGAAGCTCTTTATTTCCCCAAAAATATTATGAGATCCTTCTGATTTGTGCATGGTAAGCTCTTTGGATTTCAGTTCCACCATGACTGTGTTTATTTGCATTTACATAGAGATCATCTCATTAGAAAGGCTGTCTTTCCTCACAGGTTATATGCTGGTGTCCTAATAAGAAACTTTGTTTTGGAGCCAAATCTGTATTATCTTTCATCTCTATGCTCTTCACTGCAAAACAGAACCACTTCCTCTTCCTTGTTCACTTTATTTAAAACTCAAAGAAATCTTTGTCATTAATTTCTATCCTCTTCGTAAGCATGAAATCAGTTTGATTTTGGCACTTCTCCAAACATCATCTTCCTTGTTGATCTGTGCTTTCTTCTGTGCTTTGTAAGTTAAACTGGTAACTCGTAACTTCATGTACTTTATCTAGATTGACATTATGCTTGACATTCTGTGCTTTAATGTGGCCACCTGTTAAAACTAGCTGATAAAAACAAGGTTCAGAACAATTTATATAGCAAGCCAGCAAGATCTGTCCTTTTCTGAATCCAGGAGGACAATCACATTTAGAGTTGTTAGTTGTATAGACTTTCCTAGCACGTAAGTTCCAGTTTTGGACATCTCATTCTTCCTCTTTCTGCATATGATTGTGCCTTTTTTCTTCCTCCTGCTATTGCTTGCATACCTGTCTGTCTGTTTGTCCTTGGGACCCCTGCTACTTCCATCATTTCTTTCTCTCTGATGTGCTGGCATATGTTGCTTTTCTGTGTTCCTCAACTGTTTTCCTCTTTTATTGCATGGTCTCTTTCTCTTCCTTGTCTTTATTATTCAGGAGAACTTGCCAACAAATGGACCTGGACTAGCAGGTTAGATACAACACTACTACATTGGAAAATCTCTCCATGCAGAACTGATTTTCCAGATAGAAGATCTGGTTGAGAATCAGTGAAGTAGATCTACTACTGAAGTAGATTTAGAAATGGACCAAGGAGAGAAGACAATGAAAATGACAATCTGATCTTCAGATTGGTTACCCAACTCTGTCCTCCAATTCTTTATGGATACAAAAGATACGTTGCCTGTTTTAGGATAATATGCAGACATATGTGACTATTGTGATATGTGACTATTGAAGTCACATAAAATAGCCAGTCTTGGTGCTCAGAGTTTCCAATGAGCTGAAAAATATATTTTGGGTGTCATAATTGTGTCTCCTGTTATATATAATTCTGGAAACATTCAAATGTTCTGTAATTCCTACCAACAAATAGATGCCTCCAAAATTCAGCAGTTCTTCTCAGACAATGGGAATAAGAGTGTAAAGACACGGGTACGATGCTCAGAACATTGTAGCAAATAATTGTGATTATAGATTAAGTACAGATCATCACTATGGGTATGTTAGACCATTACATATCTACTTAAGACAAAATTTAGTCATGTAAGTGTCAGTCTGGCTGACCTCCTACCAACTTCACTGCATAAATGATGCATCATTTTATTGAGGCGTCTCCCTGAGGCAACAATCAAGATTCCAGACATCGAAGGAAGATTACAGAGAAGGAGTTTAGTGTTTTTGCTGAGGGGTGATGGGCATTAAACAGGCAGGAGTGGAAGGTTTTTCTAAGAAAAAAGAGATAATGTGAATGACAATCCAAGTCAGGGGTGGGACAAAAGGCAAAGGGAGCTGTTAAAGGAAACCAAATGAAAAGGCAAGTGAAAGAAAAAGGATCTGGCAAGACTGCATCAGTGCTGATCCCATTGTCAAGGACACTCCAATCTCCTCAGAATTTTGTATTGCATAGCTTTAGTGCAGCCTGGGAAAAGAACAGAACAAAAGTGTCACAGTGAAACAGCTGTTTTCATATCCTTCTGAACAGAACCCAAATATGTTGATGAAATGAACAGAGTCTAAGATGAACAATACATGAAGAGACCCCCGAAAATTGCAAGTGCTGTGTTTTGGTGCTGACTTTTGCTCTTCCATTTATGAGGTGTTCTGGGAAATATATGGCCAGCTTTGCACAGGTATTTAAGTGCTGAAAGGTGTAGGTGAATAATTAGTGACAGATGCAAGAGAAGCAACTTTTCTTTAGTATCAGTTTGCTTTATTTTTTATTTGTTTAGCTACCTAAATGCCTAGGAATTGATATCAGGACTTCATTTTAGACACAACTGAAAAAAATTATCAAAATGCTGAAGAGTTATATCTTTGACAAATGATCAATTCCGAGTAGTGGAAATTAATAAAAATAATAATAATCATAATATAATCTTATGAGAAACTCCCATTCCCAAACAATCTTACTAAATTAAACATTCCTGCTTAGTTGTCCCTAGATAACTCTCTGTGTACTTTTTTTCTGGAAAAAGTTATTCTGCTTTAAATATCACAGTCCCCTCTAGATCCTCTATAGCCTGGCCTTTAGGACTGACCCACATTCCCTCTTAAGACAGTGGCAAAGATTCTATTGTTTTTAATGAGGACAAGATTGTGCCATCAGCACACTCTTCCATCAAAATGGACGTGCTGTCATAGCACAAGGGAGAATGGAAAAGGCCAGTGAGTAGTTGAGTAATTGATGCAAACTATGGCTACGTGAGCTCTTTGGGGTGAGTTCAGGAAAGCTTATGAACTTGTATACTACAAAAAGGACAACATCTCATCAATTTCAAGAAAAAACAAAACGTAATTATAGGCCTCAAAGCAATGATGCTTCTCAGTGTAATCCATAATAAATAATTAATAAAAGTGTCTATGGCACTACCATTCTATCCTGTGACTCAGTGGAAAGAGAAAGGGTGGATTTCCTTTTTTGGTGTCACAGGTCAAGGAATTGTAAAATCAACAATTTCTGTGTTGCTCGAATGATACATGGGTAAACTCCAGTCGCCCAGTCTTACACTTAACAGTCTAAGCAGATGGTTTGCATCTGGGCATTTCAACAATACATCTTTGAGGATTTTTCCAACTGACTTGCGAAAGATGTATAGGAAATTTGGGGTAGAGCCAGGAGTTGAACCAAACATCCTGTGTACTCTACTGGCCTGCCCCATGGATCCATCTCTTTATGTGAATGCATGAACCCACTTTTGTGATTTCCAGAGACCCTAAAAGACCCTAAAGCCCATGGAAATGCTGTAGCTGTACAAACAATTTTAATCTATGCATCTTTTTTCTGTAATCACAAGTCCTGAAGCAAGATAATGCCCACAAAAAGTGTTTTATTTGCATTACTATATGAATAAAATCCATGGCAGATATTCAATTTCTGTAATCTGCCAGAATAATCTATACCTTCAAGGCAAGCTCAGATAGGAAATGGGTCATTGACTCACCGTTCTGGCTTGATAATAATAATACTTAGTACTTCTGTAATTCTTTACACACATTAAACAATAAATCAATCCTCACTATGTGACTATAAAACACACATCCTGGTTTTCAGATGGAGGAACTGAAGAAGAGGAGTTAAGTGATTTGCCCATCTAAGCTGATGTGGGCTCTAATATTAACACTGTTAATATTGCCCCATGCAAATACAGAGAGTTACAGAAGTCTCAGAACCACAACTTGGAGCTGATGTTCACACTGCGAGAAAGGCCATGCCAAATCATAGCTAGCTCTGCTGCTGCATNATACAGAGACTTACAGAAGTCTCAGAACCACAACTTACTTGGAGCTGATGTTCACACTGCGAGAAAGGCCATGCCAAATCATAGCTAGCTCTGCTGCTGCATTTCTATATAAATAATCTATACTCTTAATAAAGTAGTTGGCATTGGGAAATCATAGTATCTATTTCCCACAGGGAGAGTGCAGAGGCAGAACAGTTAAACAAGTTATACCATATCCCAGAGAGCCTTAATGTCTAAAGCAGAAGAGTTCAGAGCCTACTCCTTTCTTCTGTCAACCAAATTCTGAAAGAAACCCCCACTCATCCTTAGCCCTTCTTTGAAAAACCTGATCTTTTGAAGTGTTTTGCTTGAACTTGTTTCACAGTGGTTTGCTAAAGGGGTGACCTCTGTTAGGGGCCAATATACCACACAGCAGTCTCCAGAGGAGCAGAAAGTGTGTGCATGTGTTGTTTGTGCACACAGCACACACCAAGCTCTTATTTAGGGTGTCTCCAGTGAGACATAGCACCACTGTTACAAAGCACCAGAAGTCCACTAGTTCTGGTGGTGCTGTGCCCTCAGGCTCAGCTGTCTCAGCTGGTGGTTGGTGCTTGTCTGAGGCTTTCTTGGGCAAAGCATCCAGCTCAAGGCTCTCTGTTCTGGGTTTGGAGAAGATGCTGCCTATTCCTCACATGTCCTCTGGGATAACCTCACCCAACCAAGGGCCCCCACGGCTGCTTGGCGATTGTTTGTATGAACCGAAAATGCAACATCATTCCCACAGCAAAGTGGCAGTCTCACGGACCCCAGTTCTCCTAGAGCTTCTTTTGTCTCAGCTCTCTGGGAAGTGATCCTGATTTTGGCTTTGGGCAAGACAGGCACTCATTTACCAGTTTTTGTCACACAAAACATTAGTGGGTAACAAACAAGTTTTCTTCCATGAAGGTAAAACACTCACTGCTACTTATTGCAACTAGTCATAAGTACAAATGTTCGAAGAGCAGCTTCTTACACTTGTCCCTCTGAGGTCAGCTGTCCTTGACTTGAATTACCAGACCTACACTGGATTTCTCTAAAATACATCCTCTATTTCTAGAAGTTAATTTCTACATTCCAAAGACTTGTCCCGACCCTTTTCACTCCATGATGAAGTGTGGGTCAAACAAAGCACTGTGTCCTCGTGGCCAAGAAGGCCAATGGGATCCTGGCTGCATCAGGAGGAGCGTTGCCAGCAGGTCGAGGGAGGGGATCCTGCCCCTCTACTCGGCTGTGGTAAGGCCGCACCTGGGTGCGTGGGTATTGGGTGCAGTTCTGGGCTCCCCAGTACAAGAGGGACATGGAGCTTCTAGAGAGGGTCCGGTGTAGGACCACGAAGATAATTAAGGGACCGGAGCATCTATCTTATGAGGAAAATCTAAGTAAGTGAGCTGGGCCTGTTTAGCCTAGAGAAGAGAAGACGGAAAGGGGATCTGTTCAACATGTTCAAGTACCTGAGGGGTGAATGTAAAGAGGATGGGGCCAGATTCTTCTTGGTGGTGGTCAGTGACAGGACAAGAGGTAATGGGTGCAAGTTGAAACACAGGAAGTTCCACCTCTATATGAGGAAGACCTTCTTTCCTGTGAGGGTGACAGAGCCCTGGCACAGGCTGCCCAGAGAGGCTGTGGAGTCTCCTTCTCTGGAGATCTTCCAAACCCACCTGGATGCTACCCTGTACCATGTGCTCTAGGTGTCCCTGCTGGAGCAGGGGGTTGGACTAGATGATCTCTAGAGGTCCCTTCCAACCTCAACCATTCTGTGATTTTGTGAAGTCTAGTGAATACCCAGCACATTTGCTTTTCTCAACAGAGTGACTACTTCCATTTCCTATATCTTCAGCATTCTCACATTTATTCTCCATTTGTCTGCCTTCTAGTCACTTCTCCATCTTGTTGCAGCTCTTTCCTATGAGTTTGATAGATTTTCCACAAGCCTGCTTAATAAGATAGTTGTGCTGTAGAGTTTCATGTCTAAGCCTGTATTTCATAGCAAAGTGCTTAAAAAGCAAATACTGCCTAGCAAAAATAGATTTGATACACAGGATCTCTGGTGCAGCCTTTTCAGTTGATTACCTTGCTTCAGGAATCACCTCTTCTTGTGTCTCTAACTTGGGCCCCTTTATTCAAGTGGTCTGTGTTTTGACAGTATTCCCCAACAACTCACTTTGCACTTCTTTCAGGGCTAGAATAAAACATCTGAGGCCTTTCCTGTCCTCACATGACTTCCATGTATCCTTTTAATAACATTTTCACAATAACTTAAGAAATCTCCATACTAGTCCCTTTAGAATGTCATTTAGTCCTGAGAACTTCTTATATTCATAATAGAGCAGCAAAGCTACCAGCCTGACATGTATTTCCCTGCAGTACTCTGCAGTCCCATATGTCATAACATTGGGCTCTCTCCATAATCTCTAGTCTGGATTTAATGGTGTCCTCTGCTCCGTGAACTACAACTGCTTCATTAAAAGCTGATGTTGGAAGGCCCAGAAAGAGAATGTGTTCATGCCACTCTCCCCCTGTTAGTATTAGGGAGACTCAGTTCCTGTTTTCAACTCCAGTTTGATGTTATGGTGTTGCCATGGGGTCAGGGGTTATAGGGCAGAAGGCCTGCACAGGGACAGGTACATATTTTCCTCCAGTCGACAAAACACAACCACAACCAAGTGCTATGGAAGCAGTTATTGTCAGAAATATGGTTGCTTTATGCCTACTACTCTTCTTCTGCACATTTTGCATGATAATATACAGTTCAGCATGGGTAATTTTCCCTGCTTTTGGAGATGTGCTTTAAGTTTACTATCTTTTCATCTGGATTTCTTCCTTCCAGAAATAACTCAGAGCCAAGGAGTCTGCAGAATATACAATACCCATGGCCAAACTCAGGCTAAGAAGCAGAGCACAACCTGCTCACTCCTTCCATCTGGCTCTTCTCACAAACTTTAACTTCACATTACTACAACTTTTTCCATGGTTATACTGGAATTTTTATTTTCCAGCCATTTTGCCATGGTTAATTTCTTCAAAGACCTGGACCATGCTGCTTTTCTCCCTTTTTACCAAAAAAGTATCAGTCCAAGAGCAAGGCAGATTCCCTCCAGGAAGGAATTCCCCTTTCTCACAACCTGACATGGACAGTTTTATCGAGAGATGAAACAAGTACTGTCTGAGAAGGATTTTGCCATCTTCCAGACCCACGGGCAGCCCTATCACACCCTAGATCAAAGAACCACCTGCCATCTCCAGAGTCCAAGTAGAAGACATAACTGAATCATGACTTTAGTCTTCTGGAGAAATTCCTTCAGAGCCAGAATTCCTTCTTGGCGGCAGTGGAACACAAACTCCCACAGGTTCTGAGGATTGCTCAGCATGCTCCCTTATCTGCACATAGCCAGAGCAGTGTCCTGCCTCACAGCAGCTCCATGTTACGACTCTCCTTGTGGAGAGGGGACAGAGGGATGGACAGATATTGCAACACAAATGACACATGGATTTACCACGTTACATCACATTTTTTTTTAAAGAAAGGTTCTTTTTTTTTCTGCCTGTTTTATTGTGAGCCATAAAACTCCATTGTTCTGTGGAGGAGGGAATCTCCGTTGCTGCTTCAATATGCTGCCATTGAAGTATATTAATGTGCAATTAATTACAGTGATTAATCATCAGGCACTGTTATCAGATGAACACATGATATACAAGAGCTTATGGTATACAAGAACTCATGCTTTGGCAGGTTGAGGAAATGACTCCTGCTCGGCTGAGCCAAGACCACCGGCTAGGTGGCCCATCTCTCTAGGTGACCTTGATCTTATGCATGTTGCATCTGATTGCTTTCAAAGACATGAGGTATCTCAGCAGTCCTGAAACAATCTCATCTCATACAGCATTTTTTTTCCAAATGAAACCCTATTATGAAAGAAGTGATATTTCACTTAACATCACTGAATGCACAATTCTATTGTTAGACATACAGGCACATTTGGGAACTGATTTTGAGATATAAGGCTATGATCTGACGCCATTACATGACACGCAATGATTTGATACTTTGAAAGATGTTACATGGTTGGATCAGACTGAGCACTGAACAAAGGATACTAACATTCAGAACCCTCCAAGCATGTCTAGTGACCTTTGACCAATTTTACTAATTCTTCTTGCTGCAGGACAATTTATTTCCTTCAAACAGAAATGTTATTTCCCTTCTTTCAGTCTATGCTATACATGGTCAAATCATCAGCCATATTTGCCCAGCATCAATAGAGGAGAGATGCCATTTGTGCACCATTTTCCTAAACTGTCATTGTCAAATCCTTCGTCTTGTTTCCTTGACTTGGTAAGATGAAAAATATTGTCCAAAATGCTAAAAGAAACTTCTTCTGCTTCACACAATGATCACACCTGCATACCTAATCATATCTGTCTGTGCCAGATCAAGTATCTCTCTATTTCAGAATCTTTTCACTTCCTGGCAAAAACAGGGAAGAGTATAAGACAGGCTTCAGGTGCTTCAGGACATTCTTATGCCTTCAGGCATAAAGTTGTGTTTTTGTATTTAATAACTATCAATCGATATTTATTCTGTGAACATAAACTCATGTAAACCCACTTAATATGTACCACCTCAGCCAGAAAGCCTTTTTAATCCTTCACCTACTCACTGTGAGCAGAACTGCCTCATTTTCTTTATTTGTAATGTGCCTTCTGGTAGTTCTATTTGGTGGGCCCCAGATCTTTTGCTAGAAGACACAGTGATCACCTATTTGTTTTCTTTCTGCCACGCATCATTTTGTAGACTTCTGTCATCTTCCTTCAGGCACCTCTCTTCCCAATATTTTCAGCCATTAGCCTTGTTGCTCTTTTCTGTACTTTTCCAGTACTGCTATCCACATGAGCACAAGTTGGAGGCCTGTGGCCAGGGGTGTCCCACAAGGGTCAGTACTGGGCCCAGTGCAGTTCAACTTGTTCGTCAATGACTTGGTCGAGGGCACAGAGTGCACCCTCAGCAAGTTTGCAGATAACACCAAACTGGGAGGAGCAGCCGACACTCCAGAGGGCTCTGCGGCCATTCAGAGAAACATGAACAGGATGGAGAGTTGGACAGAGAGGCACCTCAAGAGATCCAACGAGGATGAGTGCAGGGTCCTGCACCTGGGGAGGAATAACCCCAGACACCAGTACAGATTAGGGGTTGACTTGTGGAAAGCAGCTCCGCAGAGAGCGATTTGGGAGTCCTAGTTGACAAAAAGTTAACCATGATTCAGCAGTGTGTCCTTGTGGCCAAGAAGGCCAATGGGATCCTGGTCTGCATCAGGAGGAGCAGAGCCGGCAGGTCAAGGGAGGTGATCCTGTCCGTCTACTCAGCTCTGGTGAAGCTGCACGTGGAGTATTGGGTGCAGTTCTGGGCTCCCCAGTATAAGAAGGACATGGAGCTTCTAGAGAGGGTCCAGCAGAGAGCAACAAAGATGATTAAGAGACAAAAGCATCTATTGTATGAGAAAAGATTACGTAAGCGAGCTGGGTCTGTTTAGCCTAGAGAAGAGAAGACAGAAAGTGGATCTGATCAATATGTTCAGGTACCTGAGGGGTGAATGTAGGGAGGATGAGGCCAAACTCCTCTCAGTGGTGGCCAGTGACAGGACAAGGGGTAATGGGTACAAGTTGAAACACAGGAGGTTCCACCTCTGTGTGAGGAAGAACTTCTTTCCTGAGAGGGTGACAGAGCCCTGGAACAGGCTGCCCAGAGAGGCTGTGGAGTCTCCTTCTCTGGAGATCTTCCAAACCCGCCTGGATGCCACCCTGTGCCACGTGCTCTAGGTGGCCCTGCGTGTGCAGGGGAGTTGGACTAGATCTCTAGAGGTCCCTTCCAACCTCAACCATTCTGTGAGTCTGTAAAAAGCAAACCCAGCTTCAGCCAACACCCAGCACAACAATCAGTATGGAAAATTTCTAGAGTTAGAGGAACAAACAGAGCTGTCATACTCCTCACACAGAGGGAGAAACATGCTTAGCTCCAGACCCACTCCCTGTCTATCCAGGTTCATATTTCACTCTTTAGCAGCGCAGTGCCATGACCTCTTCTGCCCTGTCCTCACCCCTTAGACGCACGTCATCAGTTTGATCTCTGTCCTACCAGGCAGCTGCATCAGGCATGAAGTCAAGGCAGGAAGACTAGAAGCTGCCATAGATAAAACGAATCCTATCTAATTTTCCATACATCTTTACTAAAAGGAGGACTTCAGTACGCTGCTTAGCATTGCACTCTGCTATCATGTAACCTGCTACACAGCTAATATTGCCATTCACTTGCTGGAAGAGAGGAAACCTGAGAGGCCTAAGGATGTGTTTTTCCTAGATTAAGCAACAGAATAAGTTGAACTAATCACTATCTCAATTTTCCTGGAGAAAGATCCATTTCCTTTCATGTTCAGTGAACAAGAAACCAGGATCTTTGTGCGGTGCAGTAAAATTGATGATGTTGTATAGCTCACTATATCATGTGTGGCACTGACAAGAACAGCTGTGGCTGGAGAACAGGCTCCTGCCCAGCCTTGGTCCCAAGCCAAGAGGTCCCACACAGGGACCCAAGCACTAGATTGAAATTTACTGGAAAGTCATCAAACCCAAGATAATTGGAATGAGGGATTTTGAAGAGATGATTAAAGTTTACAGATGAGCCAAAATTGCCAAGACTGATCAAACTAAGGCTACTGCTGAAGAAATGCTAAAAAACCTCACAGTATCAAGAGATGAACGACAATTTGGCTTGCAAAATTTTGGGCCAACTAATGGGAAGCAGTACATATGGAAAAATCAGTACTAACTATACACATGCAATGAGAAGCTCTATAATAGCTATTACTACATAAAAAGGGCATCTTGGATTTATTTCAGATTGTTCTTCAAAAATGTTAACTCAGTCTTTGATTTGTATGCAGTTCTAGTCATTCCTCTGTGAAAAGATTTTGTAGGACTAGTATATATCCATAGGAACACGAGAAAGATGATAGCAGGTATGGAACAGCTTCCCTTAAGTAGTACAGGAAACTAGTAATTAAACAATACAGAACTCTTTTGTTTGGAGAACAGAACATGACTGAGCAGGAGTGAAAGGATGGGTTTTTAGATGAAATGGAATGAGAGCAAGTATTGAGCATTTCTCATTTCCTCATAAGAAATAAGGGCCAATTGAAAAAAAAATCTTTATGTAGCAGGTTCAGCCCAAACAAGAGTATATTATCACGCATTAGCTAGTTGCCTTGTGGGATTCATGGGATTCTGTGGGGCTCAAAGCATAGTTAAATGTAGTGATTTAGGTTTTGTGGTTTCTAAATGGCTGAGACAAACTCATGAAGGACAGGTCTACCTGTCATTTTGGGTCAGTCAACCTCCAGAACAATATATGCCTAAGCACTCATTGTTTTTGACTCTTCCTGTGTTCTCTGGTCCCTAAACTCTTTACCTCAGCATTCACTTGTAGTTTGACTACCTCAGGTCTGGCAAAGACATTTCTTATGTTCCTCTCAAGTACTTTGCTTTCAATAACACATCATTGTAATGAAACTTGGCTATTTCTAGTATAAAACAGTAAAAATAAATTTTCCTTTAGAGCTTTGCTCCTTCTTGTCTTGCAAAAGGGATCTTCAGTTAAACTGCTCCATACTCATTTCAGCTTCACTGGTGCAACTTTGTTTTTATAATGAAAAATAAACAGACAAATGTGCACTGCTTTTCTCTAAGGCCAACAAGGTCTATGTTTGCCAGCACTGTTTTCTGTGTTGTCTCTTCATGAATGTACACAAACAAATGAATGATTGTATATACACAGACACACTTGTGGCCAGGTAAGCCACACGCATAATTGGAGAGCCAAGAGGAAGGTAGGGTAGGGTGGAGAAGAAGTCTACATGCTGCGGTAGCCTCGAGCTCATATCTCAAGAACTGTTCAGGGTGCAGCCACAGAGGGTTTAACACTGTCTGTCTCTCTTTTCTTTTGGAGAATAGAGAAGATGTAAGTGGAGATACACATGCCCTGCAATGGATTACATCCTTTTACTTAAATCCAGTCTGTCCTTCCACACTACCTTTACGTAACTGCCTCAAATCTTCACTTTGCAAAAAGAAGTAACCTGAATAACTGATGTGAGAGAGTTTAGGCACCTGAGACTTCTACCATTTTTAAGGACGGAGTGTTTATTGGACACACAGACAACTTACAGTAGCTTCCATGGCTGGTTCTTGAGAGACGGTCTTCTTGGATTTATCCTCCTGATTTACAAACCACAAAATCACACTGGGAAGCAATGAAAAGTTTGTTAATTACACAAAGGAGAAGCCTGCTCTCTCCCAGTCCCACTCTCAGACAGTGTAGGATACCTTGAATTTCTTTGTCCTGTTTGTCTGTACTAATAACTAATTAGAAACATTAACATGAATCGTACTGTGGTTTAGACTCAGGCCAGGTAACACCTTCCAAAACACTTCTTGGACACAGTTTGCGAGGTTGCATGGGTAAGGGACCATTCCCAATAGGCAGTTTGGATGTCATTTGGAAGCTAAGAGAGTTTAAATAGGAGATTGTGGTAAGGCCATATCAACCTATCATTTTTGTTTGTTTTGTTTTGTTTAAGATAGATTTAGCCTAAGAGCTCTGTCCTCCTTTGGTGCTTGAGCAAGTTCATCAGGCATCATTGTATTTCTGCCTGCCATCCATCAAACAAGGGCTAATGCTTCCAGTCACGCCTGTTGAGATGTGCTTGCTTATTGCTATGCTATACCAAACTATTTGTGTCATGGAAAGCCTTGACCTTCCTTATTTAGCTTTTCTAAACGTTTCAATTACACTTGTGTGCACTGTTTTTTCCTGCTTGACATTAAGGTTCCTCTTTTCCAGATTGAGCTTCTTTGTGCTAAGATTTCCTGCCTTTTTGCTGAGTATTTTTGACCTTCATTCAATAAATCAATAATCTTCTCAGAACTTAACCATCACAAACTCCCTTAACTGCCTCTGTCTTTTGTTCCAACACTTACCTTTCCTTAGCACTTCAGCAACAAATTGCTTGTAATGTCTACGGAATATATAATTACTGTATTTCTCTTGGATACAGATTCTATGCATTACCTATTCATAGCTTTTACTCAGTCATTTAATACAACAAAGCCCAATCACATTTCAGTCAGCTCACCTCTTCCCTCAAGCAGGTTGGTGGGACTAGGTAGATGGCATGCTCGCACATTCAGCTCCAAGTATAATGTGAAAATTATGAGCTCTTTTTTTGCTTCATGGAGGATGGCAGTCTTGCAAGAACAAGGCTGTTTCCAGGGATGGGACTGATTTATCCAGTCTCCCTTTCCCTAGTCTTCTTCAAGAACTGTGTGAACAAGCATGTCCTAAGAGCATGCAAACCTGAGTCACAGTTGACTCCTTCAGATCACTGCATCTATTTCTTATTTTCTTCCAATTTAGAGAGATCAACTGCAGCTGCTCTGATACCTCAAGTAGCATGTAAGGGTGCTCACCCTCATCGGATGCCTTGTTTTCCTGAGCAGCCTGTCCCACTAAGCTTCACAGACATTCCTCCTTTTTTGGGAACCAGGAGCTGGCACCCCGCCAAGGCAGAAATCCAATGCTGACCCAACAAAATAGACTCTGAGTAGTCACCTTCTCTGGGTAACCCTGAAGAGGCAGATCCCGAAATTCAACACCTGCTGCAGTCCACAAAATGGGCTGGCAAAAAGTATAGACAGGCTCTTAGTCTTGAGTTTATTTCATCAGATTAATCAGCTGCTCATTGGAATCAATATGATTCTATGGGTCAGTCTTTTCTGACAGTATATATAACATTAATCACAGGCTTCTTAGTTGAAAAGGAGCACATAAAACCATAAACCTTTCTTATGGCATTGCCGATTCTCAAAATTAGATGTTTTGCTGTAAGTCCAAGAAGAAGCTTTTTTCAGAGTTCATCCATGACATCCAAGTAGAAAATTCTCTCCCTTTAATAGACAGCTTTCCATTTTGACTTATGAGGGGAAATAGGCCCTCTGCCAAAGGTTAGATCTAAATTCAGATCTAGAGAAAGATGTTGTTTCCATTTTTGTTTGTATTTTGGCTTGTCTGGCTTCCTAGGGTGAAACTCCTCTTCCAGACCTGCACAGCAAATACCAACAG
Organism: Crypturellus undulatus; assembly: GCA_013389825.1. Classification (NCBI taxonomy): domain Eukaryota; kingdom Metazoa; phylum Chordata; class Aves; order Tinamiformes; family Tinamidae; genus Crypturellus; species Crypturellus undulatus. Next base: position 194,792 of record VWPW01006124.1, read on the forward strand.
TGTTATTGTATTCTCTGCGTTCCCTTTGGCACACAGTTTACTGGAAATCAGCACATCTAAGGAGATCCATCCAAACTGCCATGGGAAACTGGCTATTTTTCTAAAATACATGATACAGATCAACCACATGTTACTGGCCTCAGTTACTAGTTTGTGCTACTCATGAGATCAGACCAGGTGATCATAAAGGTGCCTTCTGGCTTTCAAATCTATCAGCCTAAATAATGCATTAATGAAGTAACGTGGAACAGAGCCACATTTGCTCATGTTTAAGGCATGTTAATGATGTTCCTTTCAAAGATGGTTAGATGGAGCAGTGGATTGGTGCACTGAATTTCACCTCTAGGGACTCTGCCTTTGGTTACAAGACAAATGAGTTTGATACCATCAAGTAAATACTCCGTGGATATTTGTCTCCAACACCAAAACCACCATGCAATTTGGCAGGAGCAGCAGTCTGTGCTCACGAGACGTCTAGAGGAGCTCAGGGCATTGGCAGTCCTTTGGGAGGAAGCATCTGACTGCACTGTGCCTGGCTTTAGCCAACTCTCACAATCTTTTGCTTCTCCATACACTAGAGATGACAAGAATCACAGCAAAGAAAATAAGAAATTAAAATTGAAAGGAGGGTAAGACACTTATTTGGGTTCACAAAGTGAGCTAATGCTGCAAAATGGTTGAACTACGTACTGTATTGGCTTTGATGCATTATTAGAATTGTAAAAACTTTCACTGTTTCAAGGAAAAGATTTTTTCCAGGCGCAAGATCAAAGCAAATGCTAAATAATACTGTGTTACAGAGCAAGGAACTTTCAAACGGCTAGTCTTGACTGTTTATGTATCTAGAAATGTTGTGATAGGAGCAGCTCTTTTCATAAGGCCCAGTAACAACAGTGCAAATCAAGCATTAACCAGAAGTAGACAGCAAATTATCTATTTTTAAAGAGACTTCTACTGAGCTAAATTTTAGGGCAGGAAAAATCAATTCTGTTTTTAATAGCATAAAAATAGTCATCCAGGAGGCACCTCTGTATCTTTGTCCCAGAGTATAACAATGTTAAATATAAAACAACAGCTCTGAAACAGCTGATAAATCTACTTAAAGGCATGTTTCAACATAGAACCATTAGGACACAACTCAGAGCCAGTCCTTTCCTTTGTTTCATTGGTTTTTAAGTTTCTTACATAAAGAAGCATTCATGTAAAAAAAAAAAAAAGAGAGAGAAATATATTAGTTTGTGCAAACTAAGAGGTAGGGAAAATTTGTCTGCAAAGTATGTCCTGGCTAGAGGCATTTGGTTTTAACAGTTCCTTGGAAACAGAAGGGGTGATTGTAACAGTCTGAATTTGGTCATGAAAGAGCAGTGTTCCAATTGTCAGGACAGATGGAGCACGGTGTTCAGAAAGACATGATAGTACAAGCTGGAGAGTCAATAGTTTCTGGGGAAAAAAAAAAAGGACAAATAAAAGTGTAGGCATATGAGGCCAAAACTAGGCATGCAGGGCTAGATAACTTCACCCTCTAAAAGTCAGACACTGAGTCTGAAATATTTTATGGGTTTCCTCCATAGGTAAAGCAGAGAGACAAGCGCCTCCAGAGAATAAGTTACCATCTCCTAGGACAGGTGTTTAAGGCAGAGAACTGCCCAGGAAAGATGATTTTTTTTCCCTCTACTGACTCTTGGAGCCAAGACAAGTGGTGTAGCCAAGACGTCTAATTGCCAGGTAGCTAAGACAAAGTGAGATACATCACCCCCACAGCTAACTACCTAATCACCATGACTCTTGTTAAGTTTCCAGACAGAAAGAGCAGCCAAATACTTTCAGTCTTGGATATGTTTATATGAAGAAACACAACAAGAAAGTACAAAAGTAAGGTCTCCCTCCAGGACACAGCTACAATTTGTGTCTCTTCTGAAAGAGTTTTGGTGAAGAAAGTAAAATGGCTCCTTTCCCAGGGTTAGAATTTTTTCCACATTGGGTTAAAACAAAGCCTTTTCTATAGAGTCCACCTTGCCCAGAGATGATGATGTGATCTGAATGGTTCTGTTCAGGCCCATTTAGAAGGCCAAGATAAAGAAACCTGAAGATGTGCTTCTTTTACTAATTGCAGACAATCATAATTTCAGGCCAAACTCAATTGTTGCCACAAAAAAGAGAATCTAAAAGTAGATCAGACTCTCCTCTTAATCTATTGAGGAAGCACAGACGTTTTTGAGAGTGATTTTTTTAAATGTAAATCTTTAAGCTCAAAACCAGGAATGAGAATGAGGAATATATATATATATGCCGATATAAAGAGTTTAAGAGTTCCTCCTCAGAGGAATATATATATATATATATGCATATATAAAGAGTTTAAGAGTTTCTCATCAGTTCCAGCTTCTCTACGGAAAGATAGTGTTAATCATATCCCTCCACATCCAACCAAACTGGTGAGCTTTGTGGGACAAACGTACCTAACGTGGCCATGTTCCTATAAATTGTAACTATGATGCAAAGGACACCCAACTACACAAAAACTGGCAAAGGGTTATTTTGGCCTGTTGATTGCATGTAGCCATTTGGCTAATAATCAGACAGGTATTCCTCCAAATTACTCCATTCTGCTGAACGCCCTTGATCTGGTGTGAAGAACCATTAAGGCTGTGAATGCTGCGAGCAGAGGCCATCAAAAGCGCTTGTGTCTATAGCTGAAAACCACTTCGGGGTGAGCACAGGTGGATCTTTATGAGCATGTTTAGACAAACAAAAGACTAGATTCAGATTATTCACAATGAGATGGTGTTTACTTGTTTCTTGATTGAAGTTTTGAAATGCAAGTCAAACAGTGCCAGAGCATTTCAGAAATCTAGTTTCCGTGGCAAGAATGGTGTCATGAAAGTATTTATTTATATGTTTATACAAATATATATGCAAATATATATATAAATATATATGCATATTTGGCTAGATTGTGATTCATTCATAAAATCTGGGAGGTCAGAAACACTTTGCCTTTATGTGTTAGCATATATATATACATGTGTGTGTACAAATATGAATATCTGTATAAATAAATAGTGAGAGAGAATAAAGGAGGAGAATAATGTGAGAAAGATCAAGAAAGAAGTAAGATGAAGTATGGTATGAGGCAGACAGGCCTCCTTTGTCCTATTTTTTCTCAGTGTAATGGAGTAACTAGTGTTGTAAGTCAGACCAAGATCGTGCATCCTCTGTGGCTCTGATTCTTTTTGCATCAGATGAGGGAATAGTGCTGAGCACTACGGGTCCCAGGTCATATTTATATCTGCGAGGTGTTACAGCAATGCCCAAATGCTGTTTCCAAGAACAGACACCTGACTGTCGCTGCTCACTCCTGCACAATGTGAGATCTGGAACAACTTTGCTGGAGTCAGTGAAGTTACTGCAGAATTGTATCTGCACAAGCAGAGCTAAAAAATTCATTGCAGTGTATCAGGATTTATGTAATCCAAGAAAAGGATTTTGTCAAAGGAAGCAAAGCAGAAACAAGAGAGGAATGTGAGCAATCTGTTTCACACTCTTTGAAGTGTTGTGTGTTTTACAAGGGAGTAACCTAACCCACACTTATTCCAGTGTTTTTCTTCCATAATTTACTCCAGAGATTTTCTTGAAACAATAAATAGGAAATACTCTCACATACAGCTGTGCAGGATATCTAGTTTACAAGCCTTTTTTTCCAGGGTGGGAGCTTGTCCGCTAGGCATCACAGTCATGGAAAAGAAAATAACAAACGTGATGCAGGAAGCAGCAATACTGCCTTTCTAATTTAGCATCCAGTAAATCAGAGGAGATAACCCCATGTGACTACTGGCATGAAACATAGATCAGCTCCAGCTACTTACCATCCAGTGGTAGCTATTTCCTTAACTTTTGTAAAAAGTTGCATCCTGGCTAATTTTGTATCCTGCTATCCAGGATAAAATGCAATCCAAAGGCGCTGAGCAACAGCACTTAATCTTGGAGACTGTTCATGAGGAATGTAGTTGGTAATTTGGAAGTTGCTAAGATGATGTTCAGAAGAGTCCTAATTTGGATAAAGAGGCAAGAAAAATGTTTGGATGTGGTCTTGAGTTTAGGCACTAAAATCTCCTCGATATTTTAATGGGTCGCATTCAACAAGCATGCTCAATGCTCTATAGAAAGAACATTAAATTCAGTCCAGAACACATCTTAGTCTGCTTTACCTCCTTCTGGATGATGTCCTAGGGGTTAGGGCAGAGGATGTGTGAGATCTGGATTCCAGCCTCATCAGATCAGGGTAACGAGCTCTCTTCTTGAATGTACAGGAGACTCTCCTGACCATCAGGCTATACCTGGTGAGCCTGAGGCAGCTGGGTACCACTCTACATCCAGAAGTAGCATGGCTTTGCATCGAAAGTACCTGTATCAGATTTATACTGGGAAGGTTTTTAAAATGTGATGCTACTCTAAAAAGTAAGAAGGTTGAAATGGCATGTTAGCTCTCCACGTTGATTCCCTCAGTGACTCATATCAGATATGCCTTGCTTGAAAAGGAAAATGAGAGGGAAGTTCTCCGTTCATCTCAATCTGGGAGCCAAGTTGGTTGTTTTATTCTAGTCATTAATTATTCCTTATTTTGCCCGGGGAAAAAGACTGGGATTTATTAAAGAACTTTTCTAATGATGCAGTAAAGAAGTAAAATATAGTTTTCTACCAATTAGATCAGGGACAATCCTCCACGGCTAGCAGTAATGAAAAAGAGTAAGTGTACACTTACATGCTACAGTGATCAGCAGATACCACTTTCAGAATACATTGGATCTAATGAGAAAAGAGCTATTTTCCTCAATCACTTTTACAAGCATACTACTTGCAGATAGTCATTTAAGAATGTTTTCTTCAGATTAAGATGTGGGTTTTGTTTTCTGAGAGGTCTTTGCCTCCTTACAGTATTTCCAGTTTTGCATGTGTCTGTGTCTCCTTGTGAAAGATAAAGGAAGGAAACATTCCAGATTTGCAGTACTGAGACTGGGAATTTGCAGAGGAAGCAAACAAGCTGTATTTGAGCTGCAATGTCTATAGGCAGCCATTTCCCTTTGCAATGTACCCTAATCCCGCTCATGAACATCGTTAGCTCTCATTCTTTGGTGGAAACACTAGATATTTTCTGTCCAATTCTGATGGCACATCATCAAATTAATTGCATTAGTTCGTTCACCAAAATGTCCTTTTTATTTTCAAGATGCAAGCAATGCTACCCAGCTCATACATAGTGCTCTTCACTGTCAGTCAGAGTGGCACAGCAAGCCTCACTGGCACTGCTATCGCCACAGCCTGAGTAGCAGGGTCAGCATGAGCGTTTACTACTGTGAGTCTGGCTTCCTCTGTGACTACAAACAGAGAGAAGCTAAACTCTGGGCAAGAAGAATATTCTGGCAGCTACTCCTGGCAAACACAGTGGCCTTATTTATTATTTCATGCATTTTCTTTCTTCTGTTCATACAGTCAGTTCAGATCACATTTTGTCTTCCAGAGATAAACGAGAACCCACAATGGGATTCAGACCAACTTTGATGGAAGCTGCTTAAACAGAGCATGGATTTGCCCCTCTACCTTTGCTCTGAATTAAGGAGATGTACATGCCCAGATTATTTCACCTGAGGTAGCCAAGCATTAATTAATTACATAAAAGCATTTGTGAACCTGTTAAAACTATCTAATAGACGAGCAGCAGAGTTATCTCCACCATCACTTTAAACGTTTTAATTTGGGGGAATTTACACATGCACGTTGTCTGCCAAATTCAGCAAAACTTGCTTTATAAACTAATAATAGCATTTGCTTTCACTGCAAAGTAGTTATTCAGGTTCTGTGTATGCATGCAAGTAGAGAGAGTGCTGGAGTTGATCCTGCACAGAGCTGAGTGCCGTATGGTGATTTACCAACAAACCAACTTTCTCATCAATATGAGTTTCATAGGAATGCTAGCAGAGTTGCAGGTACTCAGTGCCATGCACATAAATGTGTGGTCAGCATCTGACAGGATAAAGCCCATCAAAAATAGTTTTATTTCTCCAGCAGGTTAGAAAAACAGCAATTCATTTTCACAGAGCAACACAGAGCTATCAGTAAGGGCTCAGTGACTTTTACTATCCTCTTTTCTACTGCAAATTTCACATTGCATTTACATAGATTAATTATAACAGGACATCAGAGTTCAGCTGCTGAAAATTAATGACAGATACATGTTTTTTGTATAAAAAATTACTGCCCGGTTTGGCAGAATTTAAGAGGATAATTCATTAATTAGTTAGCCTGAGAAACAAAATAAAATCCTAATCATCTTCAGCAACACAAGGCAAAAAATGAAGCCTTCATGAGGAAACTTGACTGAAAAAGACAATCCACATCCCAGGGCCCAAACCTCTGCTGCTCTGGTGTCATTCTCCTCTGTGGACATGGGAGAAGAGTGCTGTAGCACCAGAACCAGTTGGCATGAAAGCACTTGTAGCAAAAATTCCCTGTGCATCCTTGCCCATGCACCAGCACAGCTACGCGAGCTGCACGCTGGCTGTGCTTACACTGTGTGTGCTTCACCGTGCACCCTGTCATTCTTCTGCCTTCACTGCCCAGACCAAGGGATGTCCTGGGATGCCCCATCACTTGGAAGCACCCAAAGGCAGAGCATGTCCTGGATGGCACCCGATGAGGCCTCGTCCTGGTGTGCACTCAGTACACAGCCCGTGACAGGGCTGTGGGGCACCCTGCCTGCAAGGCAGACTCAGCGCTGGGGCCCCAGGTACTGCGGTACCGCCGTGTCCCGCACTTCTGGGTGCGTTTGTCCTCACAGCACCTCTGCGTGCTACTGTCCCATTCCACAAGAGAGAGGTTAAGGTATTTCCAGCAACATTTAGATGTCTAGATAGGCACTTGGCCCCAGATCTTCAAAGGTGCTGAGGTGCCGCCACGCTGCATCTTTAGTTAAACCGGCTACAGCAGGAGTTTAAGTGCCTCTACATTTGAGGCTTTCTACCGTTTAACTACATCACTTCAAATCCACCTAGATAAACTGATACAACTTTTCTTGTATAGACAAGACCTTAATCTTACCATTTAATCTCTTCTTGCTATTGTTACTCCTGGCCGAGGCCTCTTGGCAACCCAGACTACTAATCATGCAGAGGAACAAGAATTCCTAGGGACTAGGGGAAAACTACCCAATGAATTCATTTCCACTTGTGTCTGAAATAGGACTTGAACTCAAATTCCCTGAGGTGGTAGTAGTTTTTACCTTCCAGCCTGTAAGACTCAAATTTTACATTCAAAATACATCTCTTTAATTTATCTCCTTCCCCTGATATTATCTTCCCCTTGTTTCTTGGTGATTTCTTTGTCATTATAACTATGACGGTTTTGACAAAGGTTCTCTTTTCTCCAATCCATCATGGGATTAGGTATACCACATCACACTGATGGTCTGTCAGATTGCATCTCCTGTCTTTGACAAGCCCTGTAACTGCATTTTTAGAGAAATGTGGGGAATCCCATCCTAACATCAAGTCAGTTAAGGAGACACTGACGTTATAATACCTCCCACCATCATCTTACTGCCGAGAGCCTCTGACTGCCTCTGACTCAGTTCGCTCGTGACTCCTTTGCAGTAATTCCACCAGAATGACTTGTGCATAGGATAGTGTTTGCCACGAATAAGTGGAATGGGATTTCAGCCATGCCAGGCAAGGGCTGCATTAGTTTCCCCTTTCTCTTTACAGTGGTTCATTCCAACCAGCTCTTTCTTTACATGCCCTGTATTCCGGGGAGATCCTCTTCCAAACCCAGCTGTGGTATATTTGCTGCTTCTCACAGCACTACCTTCCCTCCAAAAACAAACAAACAAACAAAACCACACTGCTGGGAAATGAGGGAAGAATAGATCCTTAAAGAAACAGGAGTTTGGAAGCAGCATTTTGGGAGCACTGACCTATGGTGTCATCTGCCTGGTTTGACAATATTGGTCCTTCGGGAGAAAATTGTGTTTGGTTCCCCTGGTTGACAATCCAATATTCCCAAACATATTGATTCAGTTAGAGCAGATATGAGCTCTTTGTTGGTCATTTTTGCCTTAACAGATAATTCTGACAATAACAAAATTAGGTCAGGGCCCTATTGGAGACGTAATGCTACACAACCACTTTGCTTTTCATTTGGCTGACATCCACATCAATAAACCAGAGGAAGCATCAAGTGGAAGTCAACATTGGTCACAAGTCTGGCCCTGTAGGAAGTAGAAGTTCTGTTGTTTAGGATTTATTGCAATGGAAGTTCATGATTAGGCCTTCTCAGGCTACGCTATTACAAAAAAAAAAAGTAGAAACTGTAATCATAACCATGATCATAGTCCTAAATCCAGCCTATGTTTAAGCAAGTTCCTTGCTTTATTAGGTTGTCTCACGTCCCTTGTAGTGTCTCCTAGCACAGGAGACATTTTGCTACAATCTCCTCTAGCAATATATGCACTTAATATCCTTTGGGGGACAATGAAGAAGGATGTTTTCCATACAAACAGGATTTGGAGATCATCTTAGAAATTTTCTGCAGGAAGGTACGGTACCCACATCTCACAAGGCCAGATTCTAATATAAGGCGCATCTACACATTAGTGGATGAAGTTATAGTATCACAGAATCATAGATTCATTGTGGTTGAAAAAGACCTTTAAGGTCATTGAATCCAACCACAAACCCCTCAACATCCTGCCTGCTAAACCATGTCCCTAAGTGCCTCATTTACACGTTTCTTGAACATTGCCGGGCATGGTGAGTCCCTTAACACCATACAGGAGACATGCAGTGGCATTCGGAATTGTGTATATTCACTTGCAAAAATTCTGCATTTATAGCTATACTCAGCAATGAGCCATCTGCACTTGCCAGGGAAATTAAGAACAACACACAATGAAATACGAGTTTAATGCTGTGAGGTCTGTATGCATGCAAATGTGCACTGAGTCACACTGAACTTCCTCACAGTTCCATTGACATTAGTTGTTCTGCCTGCCACTAACTGAACTGGCTCTTCATTCAGGTTATTGTATCCCTGAGATTAACATAATGTGTAAGAGGAAAATACCAGAAGGGATATTTGAGCAGACACATCTGCAGGACGTGCAGTAGAAATGAGGAATTTGGCAAGTCGTTCGGAAATGATGATAGTGATTTTTTTTCATCTCATGCCTTTTACTCATTCAGCTGGGACACTATTTCCTATGTCAAGACATTTCCACATTGCCTGTTTGCTGGGAATGTAAACATATTTGAACTACAGCTTTCCCAAAGGATAAGATATAAACAATTGCTTTCTAGCATAACTGCTAGTCACAACTAAGTAGCAAGTGGACAAGCATTCCTACTGTGCAATGCAGTGTACGATGGAGAATGCAGGTAGGCTGATTTAAACAGCATAGTAAGCCTAAGATTTTGGAAATTCAGCCTGTATGAACAGGGCAGGCAAAGCTCTCTGTTCCTGGTCTCACTCAGCACCTCAGAGAGATGGGGAAAGGGGCCTGGAAAACTATTCTGGAAAAGTTCAGGTAAATGAGTAGATTCGTTAGGTAGTTTCCCCCTGTTCTCAGAGGTCTTGCTTTGCAGGCACTAACGCAGGCACCCTGGAGTCCCAACAAGGCAGGAGCTGGAGGGACAAGGGGGCATGGAGGGTAAAGCAGCAGAGCGGCAGCAAGGATCAAAGAAGGCGTAGGGATAGCTGAGGGGTGCTGTATCTTCAAAAGACTCTCATGAGCCAACTAATCTCCCTTCTTGCAGTGTCCTGAGGCTCTTATCAGCACAGAAGCCACTGGATAGAGCCTGGCCTCTGTAGCTCTCTGTCGAGTGGTCTGGAGCCTTCAGAGATGAGAGGACTTCTCATGGCGTTGCTCCTACCACCTGACAAGCAGAGGGCAATAGCTGGGACCAGGAAGGAGGCATGTCCTATCAAGGAGGGGCCTTCAAGGAAGCCCAACACTCTGACATGTCAGTGGGGACCAGTTTATGTGGATATGGCCAAAAGCCAAGGATTGCTTGTATAGTAGTAGCTGACAGGACAGGGTGGCAGTGTGAAGGAAAAATAAGGTATGATCTACTTCTACCAGAGAAAACAGAGGCACTAAGAGCAAGGAGAGGATCCATGTGGAAACTGAAGGAGAGAAGCAAGAGACTGTGGGAGAATTCACATAGTCTTGAAAACCAAGAGAAGGAAGGGAAGATTTTTGTCTTTGCAGAAGAATCCCTCTAAATGAAAATGAATGTCCCTTTTCCAAAAGGAAACTGGCATGAGAGATAGAGCTTTTCCTTAAAATTTGCCATGAGCTCAGAAAAGTTCAAGAAGAAATTTCTCTAGGGAAATGAATGAAGCTGGGAGGACTGAATGAAATAGATACACTGCTATAACAGAGGATTATGAACATCCAGCACAAAAAGCTTTTACTCAAAAGACTATGTATACCTGCCTAGTTTTGTTTAGCTGAATATAAATCTATTAAAACTTTTCTGTTTCCTCTAACTTTGTGTCATCATGACCGTCCCTCAGAGTTTTCAAAGACCCAGGAAATACTGAAAAGACTTTCTTCAGTAGTCATAGATAGTGTTTATAGATTAAATTAAGAATATATACTAAAGAATCATTTGATTTTTTTTTCCTATAACACTGAAGGCTGCTGAGTTGCCAAATGCTTGTTCTGCTACAGATATATTTTGATAGCCAACTGGCAAAACAACTGGCAAAACTTTAGGATTGTGGGATAGGGATCAACATATTTAATCATGAGCGTCTTGTGTCTCCAGTCCGTGATTCTGAAGGTAATATCAGTTAATACTTAATTAAAAAGTGATACAATTTTAAACTTGTAAGCTAGTGTTTTGGGTTGGGTAAGACTGTGGAAAGGGTACTTTCCAACTAAAGATCTCTTCTGCTCAGCAGATTTCTGTCCAGAATATTTTATCTACTATGCTATTTCTATGAGAAGCCATTCAAATGAAAACATGCTTTGGAAAAAATGGTGGCATAAAATACCTGAGTGGTACCTCTAAGCAGGGCCAGTGTTACAGGTTATGACCTAATGGACTCCCGGTTATCACAGTGGGAATCTCTCCATGTTCAGCTTATGAACTCAGGGCAAGTATATTAGATAGCAGCACCCCTGAGTGCCTTATCATCCAGGAACCTGGCAAGGTAGGGTCACCTGTGTCGACCAAAGAACAGACCATCCAATTAATGCCTCTCATTATCTTTGAACTAAATCTATGCAAGATCAAATGTTTTTTTTTTCCTCTTCTCACTACAGAAAAATGGGGCTTGGTAAATAATTTCCAAATTGAAGAATAAAGCAATTGGTTTAGTTCTGTTTCTTAAAAACTGTAGTTCTCAAGAAATGCTAGGAGACCTCCAAAGAAGTTAGAAGTCCCAACAGAGGAAGTGTTTGACATAATTGCAGAGGAAAGTCACATCACTTGAATCTGGACCAGGAGAGGGATTCTGTGAGTCAGAGGACACAGTCCTTAGCTCAGTGAATACCCAAGAGATAAATACCAAGAATCAGACCCTGGCAAGGTGAGAAGGGCACAAGAAGTTCTTTGCTTCCCAGCTGCAGTCCCAGCATATTTCAAAGGGACACAGATCTGAGTCCTCAGGGAGGAGCCTTTTCTCAGAAGAGAGGGAGGTTGTAGCTCAGACAATGTCCAGAAGCATCTGGACAGAAGTTTTCTTTTGGTGGGCTCTAGACAGCTTCCACTTCAGCTTGCTTTCTGCCTCTTTCTTTAGCAGTACAGAGACCTTGTTATAGACTGGGTATGTGTACTTAAACCAGGCTACCGGCCCTCTTGGGTGTAGGTTTAAAAGTCTGTGGCAGCAGAGGGACTGGAAGCCATCTCGTCCATGGTTCGGACACCTGCCAGATCCATCCCACCTGTCTTTCAGTTTGCTTCCGTCTTCTAACATCAGGAGTAAATAATCCAACCAGAAATTCTCAGCAGCAGAAAGCAGTGAGAGCAACATGAGTGTCCCAGAGGAGAACCAATTAAACGGAAACAACACCCTAGGCAGCAGCAAGCCCTGCACAGGTACAACTCCCCTGCTATGGACTACTGCACCTCAGAGAAATTTGCACAAGCAAGGCAGGCTCTCAGCAAGGACAGCATTATTTGCCATAAACCAGTCATGGAAGTTAGGAGTCACAAAGCACAGCACAGATCCAAGAGGGAACTGATCTTTTCTTTACATTGCATAAGGCAGAACAAAACAAGGTCACTTCTATTAGGAGCACAGGATCAGCTCTCTTTCCTCAAGTGGCCAGCTGAGCCATTTATCAGGCAAGTTACCATCAACCCTTCTTTATTGTTTTACCAGGTCACAGGTTGCTCCATTGTTTCTAGAAGAATATGGGATCTCCAGGTCACTACATCCCTTTCCCAAGAGTCTTTCTTGCCAGTTACCCCAATGTCAGCAGGACTTAGGGCATAAATCTTCCTAACTCACTGCATTTCTGAAGGAGAGCTGCTCTGAAGCTAGTAGTTATGTAGGATTGGGTATAAGCAAGGAACAGGTTGTTGCACAGCTCCTCTTTCTTGCTATGTCTGCTAAAACTGAAGTACCACAAAAAGTGACCTTGATTATCCCTTGTCAGAAGTTTTTTTTTCACTTTTGTTTCACAAAAACTAGTGTTATTTTCAATAAGTTCTCAGCTACTTTTGCCTACAACAGTTATTTGCTACTATCAGAACCTGATGTGGGCTACTGGGTTACGCTAAAATCTGGCATAGAAATATAAAGCAATAAAAAGCTTAGCAGTCATAAGGCACCAAGCAACAAAAAGGCAAACGACTAATTAAAAGCCTTTTAAAGCAATCCTGTCATGGTTGCTTCATTTGAAAACCATTTACTGAAAATTAGCATTTTCCTCTCTAATTTGAGCTTCTCGATCAGGGTTTACTGTTTTACTGACACAGCTGCCTGTGTGATGTGGCAGAGTATGTGTTTCTAGGTCTACATCATCCGCACCAAAGAGGCAGGCATAGTGAAGGTGGAAGTTCCAGGCCTGGCTTACTGATAGCTTGCAAGTTTGGCACTGCCTGGAGCCACAACTGTCCCACACTCTTATGAGCGGGGGATTCTGCAGCCAAGGGGCACCATATAAATGATTACAACTTGCTAATGAGAGTAAAAGGTCAGGAATGTGGTGCAAGAACTGCAAATCTACCCTTAGTAGATGCCTCAGCACTTGCCAATGGTTTGCTTAATATTCTGGAATGAAGTATTCCCATTCTTCAAATGTTTTTTTATGTGTCCCTTTGAGGAAGGAACTGTGTTTTGGGTTTTGCCATCTGTGCTGCTGACTCAGCCTTACAACAGCTTTACAACCTCTGAGAAAGACTGATATACTACTTTTCCACAAAGGAGGAGTTTCTCCAGTGGTTGTAATGGTGACAGTATAACACCTAGAATGCAGATAATCTCATGCGTAAGACACAATTTTGAGATCTAAGTCAAACTCTACCTAGAAGCTAATAAGCATCAACAGTCTGGATGGCTGATTTACATAAAAGATGCCTTAAGATACTTTTTAAATTATTTTAACCTTTGGTAGCAACTAGAGACCTCAGTGGAATCGTGCTCCAGCACGCCAAGCACTATATTAACAAATGACATGGGCTAGTCTTTACCCCAGAGAACTCAGTGTACATAGACTAAGAGATACAGAGAAAGATGGCTTCACTGCCCCAAGGCCAAACTCTAGGTGTAGGTGGTGCCTAAAGCTCAGGAGTCCTAGCTTTAGGCACTAGCACTTAACAGCAGTCAACCACAACGTCCTGCTGAAAGGTGAAAGTAATGCACTTTTGTGCATTACATTTCATTACCTCTGTGGAGGCGGTAGGAGTTGTTTGTTTGTTTGTTTTTCATGGCCTTTTTTCTGACAGAAAACGTTCCCCTAACTGCCTGTAGGGTTGAAGAAAAAAAGAAAGAAAAAAAGAAAAAAAAGAAAAAAAAAAGAAAAAAAAAAAAAAAAGAAAAAAGAAAAAAAGAAAAAAGAAAAAAGAAAAAAAAACAAAACAAAACAAA
>VWPW01006124.1:209146-281233 GCA_013389825.1 Crypturellus undulatus
GGGAAGGGAAGGGAAGGGAAGGGAAGGGAAGGGAAGGGAAGAGATATCCCTACTCTTCTTCACACACACAGACAAACATCCACCATGTGAGCAAAATATAGGTGTTCCCCCAGAAGCAATGTTTATTGGTCCACTTCCAGAATTGAACACTGAGTCCCCTTCTGTTTCATATCTCAGCACATACATACACTTCATGAATGGGCTGTGCTGCAAAATTCAAGAGGCACTTGAATTTTGGCCTGCTTAAGAAATAGCCTGTGTCTATAATACCTTCTGAAAGGAGCTAGACAAGAAGCAAATTCTGGGCCACCAAAATAAATCGTTACGTGCACCATGTCCAGCTTCAAGGGCTTACTGAGAAGAGGTGAGTAGGACACTGATGGCGTGAAGAATGCCTGGCAAGTCCATAGTGGTCTGTCTAGAGCAGCCTGTCTGCTCACAGCAGAACACTAGCAGAGACAGGACACAGATGAGAACACAGTATTGCCTTGAGATAAGCAAGGATGCAGCAGCATCCATTGTGCAGTAGTCTCCGTTCATTGCAATTGCTTCATTCTGGTGATTAATATTTAAGGAAGACTGCCCATACAATTGCTGACTAGAGTCCTTTTAATATTTTTAGTCTGTGGATTCCAGGATCATGAGGTAGTGCCTCACATTACACTGGGGTCATTGCCAAGGCATCAAAAGAGGATAAGTTAATTGAAAAGTATTGGCCTAGCTGTTTGTAGACTTGTATAACTTAGGTCAGATTTTGGACAGCAAGAATCACCCCTCCACATGCAGGACAAAATAATCTGTAGAAATGTGAGGATATATTAGTGCTTCTCCACAGCCAAATACACTAAATGTTTTTTTTTTTCTTTTTTTTTTTTTTTCTGATTTGTGGCCATAAATAGTAACCCTAGCTAACTGCTACTTTTCCAGAAGGTAGCTAATGATACACTTGACTTTCTGAGCATGTTCTGGAATAAACAGGCTTATTCATTCATTACAATCCAAGTATAAATTTTACTATGTTGTAACTGTTGTTCATTTTATCATTTTAAATGAATACCTTAATTACAAAATGTGACTGTTAAATAATTTAGCAAATAATATGGGCTTGTGAGATAACGTCAGAAAATTAATTGCTTTAGCAAGATTCTCTTCTTCTTGCAATGTCCATATGGCCTGCAAATGTACTGCAAACTTATGTGAGGATGTGGATGAAACACAGATTTTTAGGACTCTGACCAGGAGCTCTCCACCTTAAATAACCCATGAGCTTTATTACACTGGACAGATTTATAGGGGTGAAGATGTCAAAGTAGCTTGTAGAGTAGCTAGCTAATACCAGGCATGACACTGGAGAAACACCTCACGTGGTACCTGTTTTAGCTTGCAGAAGGGCAGTCCTGTGTTCCAAGTTGCAGAATGGAAGTGATCAATTAAACAGTGACTTGGGTTAAAAGAGGACAAGTCTACAGCTGCACATGACAAGGTAACAATCCCCCAGGAGACAAAGGAATTAAAGAAAATGGCATAAAGATAATGGAATAAAGGTGGTGCATTTAAAATTTCCTCTCATTAACCAGGTCACTTTGAACATAAAGCTGCTGAAAGTGATTCCTACCAGGTAAGCAACGGCAGTTCTTCTGTATGTTGGTCCAGACAGTTGTTGATCACAGGAAAAGGCAGAGATGATAGCACCAGTGACAAATGAGGGGAAAAATGAGATAAAATAACTGTCCTGGGAATATAGTTTGAATAGTTAAAAAAAGGCATTACAGTTTTATTCATGACTGATATTTTCCAAACAAGGTATAGTATGACACATAAAGTAATGGTGGCTGCAAATTCATATTACTCTTACTCTTGGCATCCACATCGCACAGGAAGAATGCATGTGGGATGGTGACAGGAGGAACTCAGGCAGAATATTTCCTGGAAAAAGTTGTTCTGGAATTTCCCTAGAGTTTTTTTCATACTCAACCGACATTTAACAGACAACTTGAGTTCAAAACTGCATATAGATATTGTTCTCTCTTTAAGTCACGATTTAAGAAGTCTCTTAGAAAATAAAAGGTTTGCAGTTCAAATTCACCAATAGACACCCCTGTATCCTATTTCAGGAATCCTTTAATCTCTGTGATTCATAGAAGCAGGAACCAGAATCTAAAATTCCTTCTCTTTAAAGGCATTCACAGTCTAGAAAATTGTTTTTCTTCTGCAGATTAATCATTATTAAAACTACCTCATAGGAAACAGAAGTTCCAATATGAAAGACTGAGAGTCCTTGCTATGCCATTCCTCAGCTCTCTTCATATTGTACTAATTTGGACCTGGTGGCTAAAGCAAAATCCTCTCAGGTAGAAGATACAGTTTCAAATTCCCCCAGGCAGAGAAATCAGTCAATCCCTAAGGTAGGATATGGGAATATCCTAGCCTCAAATCACCTACCTTACAGTTAGTGACCAGGTGTTGGGTTGTAATATCTGAGCCTAACCTGGCAAAAATTCCTTAACTCCTCAAACAAAGAAGTTCTTTGTGGATGTCAAAGCAGTTTTTCCAGAAAGGTTAAATAGGGCCTCATCTCCTTCAACTACTTGGCTTGAAGATAATGAGCTTTAGCAGGCTAAGCAAAGTGCTGCATGTGAAAACAACTGAACTGACATGTATTTAGTATGTTGCTGGCTTCCCCTCCTAGAATCTTTGATCGATGTTCAGAGAACAGGTAAAATGTGCATGCCCAGAAATAAGATGCCAATAGAAGTTTCAGCAAGACACCAAGACAAAAAACTCCTCAAGAGGCAAAAGGGGAGGTCTGTGATGCAAATAACACATACCATAATCTCTTACATCTGCTGTGCTAGAGAACTCTCTAGCCTTCTCAGTGAGTTTGCAGCTACTGTGTGTGCAGCGCCATTTTAAAAGTCAAGAATAAAGCTCAGATAAATTTGACCAAAGCCACATAGCGGATCTGCCACAACAGAGAAAATGCCAAATTTTGAGTTCCTATTCACATTTCAGCTCCTTTGGTCTTGCTACCTCTCAGTGCACTGAGGTCAGGCACTCAAGTGAAGTTAAAAATGACATGACCCCTTCAGACCCTAGTCTTGTTTGTCTAATCAAGTTCCTGTCCCTCTGACAGCAGTCTAACAACAGGTTAACATCTGGGGTGCAGAAGCCACCTGGGATGTCTCCCTGCATATTAAATAACCAGACTTATTTCAGGCCTCTGCATAGTTCTCTGTTCTTGTATTATTACAACATTTTTAAGATCCAGAGAATCAGGTGCAGCCTCTGAGTGCATGTGCAGGCTGTGAGCAGACTTTCCCTTTCACAACAGCACTCTCCAACTTACAGAGCTGCCCACTTGTAAATCATCCAACAGGAGGGACACTGTAAGCAATCTCCAAGCTGCCTCAGTCAAAATCAGCCACATTATTTTAAAGTACAAGTGCTGAATGTTTGAGCCTACATGGCTCATCAGAACTGATCAGCACTTTGGACACGGTCACCTCAGGTAAAGGAACAGTTATGAACACCTTGAAAAAGTAGCAATATCTTTGAATGGCATAGCTGAGAGCAAAAGGAGACACAAGCAAAAGGCTTGTGCCCTCACTGCTGGGCACTGACTTGCTTTTTCCAGTTGACAAAAGGCATTGGGTCAATTTTCCTGTAGAAAGAACTTCTTGGTCTATGGCCAAGGCAGCAACAATAGGAAAAATCAATCCAGACAGGACAGATGCATCCAAAGGCTTACACCATCTTAGTGGGGATCAGGTTGAGAGCAAGTTAATATGAGTTGTGGTGGTGATTTGTGACAAATAGGATCAGATTGATATGAACATGAATAAATTGTATCAAACAGACCACTAGAAAGTTACTGGAGAACTGCATATTTCAGCCATGACTGATTTGATTCAAAATCAAATTAGCGACCCAGAGGCTCTATATCCCATTACCCATCCAGCAGAAGCTATTTTTAAACCCAGCAGGAGCTCTGTCCTGTCTTCAGACCACCTCAAATCTCTGGGGGTGAATGTGAGGAGACAAAAACAGGAAGGGGAAAATGTACCATGAAAAAAATAAAGCATGTTTAGTCTTGTGGGCTGGAAGTAGAAAAGAGATTATAAAGGAGCAGAACCAAAGTGCACTGTCAAAAAGGAAATACTGAATCTATTGAAAATAGATTTAATTGGGTTTTGAAAGTATTTTTAATAGTCATAAGCTCTTTTTGGTCCTCTCTAACATATGAAGAAAGGTGAATATATTTTGGTCTTTCTGTCTTTTAAAAATATTGGTTATATTAAGAAAGCCCTTCCTAATTATGTTGGGCATAGTCTCAAATAAAAAGGATGAGATCTGAGTTTTTACTAAAGACATTTGGAAAATATCGGGGAAGTATTTTGTCTTCTGATTTGCCCTACTACTGCTGAATCAGTAAATGCTGAAGCCTAAGCCTAAGCCTCGACCAGCATCTCCAGGAGGTGGAGGGAGGTGATCTTACCCCTCTACTCAGCCCTGGGGAGGCCACATCTGGAGTACTGTGTCCAGTGCTGGGGCCCCCAGTACAAGAGGGATGTGGAGCTGCTGGAGAGAGTCCAGCGCAGGGCCACGCGGATGATCAGGGGCCTGGAACATCTGCCCTATGAGGAGAGGCTGAGGGAGCTGGGCTTGTTCAGCCTGGGGAAGAGAAGGCTGAGAGGGGATCTGATCTGTGTCTATAAGTGCCTCAAGGGAGGCAATGAGGAGGATGGGGCTGGCCTCTTTTCACTGGTGGTCACTGATAGAACCAGAGGAAATGGCCACAAATTGAAGCATAAAAAGTTCCACGGGAACTTAAGGAAGAACTTCTTAACAGTGAGGGTGACAGAGCACTGGAACAGGCTGCCCAGAGAGGTTGTGGAGTCTCCTTCTCTGGAGATGAAGCTTCAAGACCCGCTTGGATGCAGCCCTGTGCCACGTGCTCTAGGTGGCCCTGCGTGTGCAGGGGGGTTGGACTAGATGACCCCTAGAGGTCCCTTCCAATCTTAGGCATTCTGTGATTCTATGATTCTATGATTCTAATGCAGTGCAAAGAGATAAGAAAATTTATCTATGCACAAACTTTTGCATGAAAGTAATAACATGATTTGAATACTATTTTAGAAAATTACTTAAGAAAAACCATGTTGAAACTGGTATCAACAACCTGACCATTTTGACAGTATTATTCACCGGACTTTAAACTGTACCTGTTCAGGTAGTGCTAAAGAAGATGCATCTACAGTAAAGCTTCCTAGTTTAGCAGAACACTGTTGCCTTTTTATGCATGTTGAAAGACTCTTGGAAACATGGGTCTAAACAAAGTCAAAAGCTAAAACAGATCAACTGCCAAAGTTTAGCTACTGCCTGCAGAAAGGTATCTTTGCTTTGGAAATAGTAGGAGCGCTTTAAGAGGTTATTGTCCACGACAGCTGACCACCGACCTGCGAGGTTACCCCTCATGCAGCGGGTCAGCACACTGGGCATGGCTGTGTCCCCAGTGCAGAGGCAGCTCTAGCAGGTGTGACCAACTGCGTGCTGGAGCAGCTCAGTGGTGGGGACATCTCCTCTAGCTCCTGCAGGGATGGGGCTCTCCCTTGGGGAGCAAAAACACCTCAACGTAATCAATCAAAAATCATTGGAATGCAGTTGTCAGATCCTTTAGGTGTGAAGATCTTCTGTAAATTACACGGGAATAGGGTCATCAAGTCTGAATTCCTTTGCCTGTATTATTTGTATTGAAGGTTTCTCCTCCATAGGAAAAAAAAAAGAAAAAAAAAAAGGAAAATATAGCCTGTTTTATCCCCAGTTCCTAGTAAGCTTCAGAAAAAAAAATATCAAAAAATGTTGTTAGCTCCCTTTTCTCAGAGACAGATGCTGTTAATCCACAGGATGGTTGACCTGAAAAGGTTGCCAAAAGCTTCTGCTCCCTGAGAAAATGACTATGTCACAACATGTCACTATTCCAAAAGGTCTTGTGATCCTACAAGCAAAGTTGCCATTGTGCCTTCCCTCTTGGCTCTCTCTTCTGGGCTACAATACTGCCTCTACAGCAAATCTTTTCCTCACTCTATTTTGATTAAACACTACTGCACTGAAGGGGATGAAGATCCACGCTTAAAAGTACCTTCCTCTGGGTGAAAGCGTGGCTGAGAAAAGCTCAGTCAAAGCTACTAATCACAGTGAAATTCAGATACGGTCCAGGGTTGCCAGACAATTCTCAGAGGTGCAATTACAACATCCTCACTGATGGGATTAGGACAGCGGAGATGTATCAGCTAATCAGTCTGCACTCCTTATCACACCAAAGTACAGAGGCCTGCTCCTGAGAACAGTTTCTCTCAAGATGGATGTTTTTAAATAGGTCAACAAATGCCAGACCAGTCTGCCAGTGACAGTAATGCTACAGAAATGTATTGTCAAGGCAGCCTCACACTAACCTTCAGGAAGGACTTTTATTCATGTGTGAATGTGCCTGCATGCAGGTTTTTAGAAGTTATACATAACTGGGTAAAACATCACCTTGTTGCAAAAGATCTCACTAGCTACAAAAGGCTGAACTTGAAGTGTTTGTGGGAAACCTCTGAAAAACAAGGAACCCCCCCAGCAAACTCAGAGGACTCATGTCCGTGTGACATCTTTAACACTGGCAACCACAACCAGAGTGGCATGGCCTACCGGCCTTTCTGTCTTTCTCACACTTGTTAATCTCCCACAATTGTGTTAATTCACAATTTACATTTTTACATTTTTAACTTTTCTTCTCTGCATCTGAGATTGGAAACTGTTGCTGTGCCAAGAAAGGAATGAAAGAAGGTAGAGTTTGAATGACTTTCTCAAAATCTTAGGAGAAACATCACTTGGAAACTAGAACTGAAATTAAGTCCCACCAATTCAGCGTCCTCACTGTAAGACCATCCTTCCAACTGGAAGCTTGCATTTAACAGGAAGCTGAGATTAAAAAAGAGGTTACCAGTCCTTGTGTGTCCCACCACTTCAGATTGATGTAACACAGGAAATACCATTGTTTGCAGCGGGGTAATCCACACACATCAATCTTTGGAGCAAAAACACAACCAGTATCAGTGGCCACAGCCAAGGACACTGCTGATGAAGATGCCATGCTAAAATGGATGTCTGGGATGTTTATGAACCTCAGGGTTGTGTACGTCTGTACATTTGTCACCTGGACTTGTTCCAATGGAGAATTTTACACCTCTCAACTGTCTGGATAAGAGATTGCTCCATTTCCTGAGGCCAAGCTGCTCTGTAGTTTAGGGTGACCAATTTTTTTCTGAGGAGGGAAAAGGGGATAAAAAAGAATGTCCCTTGCAGCATATCACATAAATGGGAACACTTTGCTGCCATTCCCACCTCCCTCAATCAACATAAATGATATAAATTCTATAGCATCTAAAGAGACAGATAAGAGAGGAGGCCACAGTTTGGTACAGTTACTGTGAGATGAGCACACAGTGATATCTTCAACCTGGATGCTCATCTATGTTGGCTTCTGGCTGGTTGTCACCAGCCTTGTGACCCTTAGCGCATTTGAGTGAGCACCAGTAAAACCCCTGCTCTCTTCCAGAGGCATTTTTAGATGTTTTTATGGTGTGCAGAACAAACAGATCCCCATCTGAACGAACAGGCCTTTGTACCGAAAGGCTCAATCATACAAGCAGTCTCATCGGCTTTGCGGGGGCCGTTTCGATGAGTAAGGACTAGTCCCATGAGTAAGATCCACAGGACTGGACGCAGCTTGTCATTTTTTCAAGTGCATGCAGGCCTGTCAAAGTTGACCTGCAAATCAAGAAATAAAGCAAACGTTAAAGGTTACACTGTCCTCTCTTCTCTGAAAAGAGACCATCCCAAGGAAGCCCAAGTCACCATTCTTTCCAGTCATATTTCCTTGAACACTCCCGACAGCTCCAAATTTGAAGTTACAGTGCTCTGTTTGAAATCAGAGTATTTACTGGCAATTTAGACCAGCCTTTCCAATTTCCCATACCTCATTTGCTTTGCTTGTTTTACATGGAGTTCCTCCAATGCAGTATCCAACACACTAAACCTAATAGCACATGCTTAGAAATATTCTTCTTTATACAAGCTGTGCAAAAATTTTTAACAACTGTTTGGTAAGAAAGTCTGGAAAAGAGGTTACAGAGAGATGACCTCACTGGCATTTCTCTAGGAAGGTATTCCCTCCTCTCCTTTTCTGTCCATTCTTGGTCTGCACGGAGCTGATCTTTTGCTGGACTTGCTTGGATAAATCATCTTTCTTTTAGGATAGTTTTTACTGATCCTATAGCAATTGAAAAGTCACACAAGGATTGTCTGCTGCAGGCTGCTGCACTGTTCACATTGCCTGCTATTTCAATAGCTCATCCATCAATATGGATGTATTTACAGTAGTGCTTGTGTACCATGTGTTGCAATAATAATAACTGGAACTTCTGCAGTATCAGCAGTATCATCGTCTTCTAGGGAATGAAAAGCAAGCAAGCACATTGTAAATCCTTATTTAATATTAAGTGACACAAGGTGGGATTCCCTTAAATTGGCCATGTGCTAAGTCACAATGAAGTCATGTTTGCATTCCTCTTACTCATCTTTACACGCTCTTCTCAGGTCTGTCACCACTAAATAGTGTGTTTGCTTGCTACCAGCTGCTGCATGCACCTATGATCGTGTCATTTCCTGATCTCTCCAAGACATCTCCTGCTACACAACTGGTGCAGAACAAAGGGAAGAGAGAAAAGACCAGTGGAGACACTGACCTAGTAAAAGGTTTGCTGCAGCTGGTCTATTTATGGAGGATTATTGCCATGTGCTGATTAAACAGATTATGATTATCTCTTTATAAGAGATTTATCTACTCTGACTGCATGTACGCAAATACCTCACCGTAAGTGGTCAGAGGAAAACCTGTAGGCAGATAATACCAGATCCAAGAGCAAAGTATTTGAGATGAGTAAGAATAAATCTCTTAGAAAGTAAAGAATATCTAGCCAGACGCCACTAAATCTTGGCTAGGTAGCGTTTCATCTGCCGGAACCAGTGCCCAGTCCTCATCTGGCACAAATCTGCAAAGCTTCACTGACCAGCTGACAAGTTGGCCTATATTCTACAGAAATCCTCTCTTTCCTTTCTGCTTCTGAAGTGAACCAAGCAGAAACTTACTAAATTTAGCAGCAATAGAAGTGAGCTAATGGTTATTATGGGTTGAGGTAGTTTGCCATAAATTTGCTTTCAGATTAATTTTTGTGAGTCTGTTTGGAATTGTACTTATTATGCAGTGTAGACAGCACTGGTGCAGTAGGTCATACTAAATCAATGATGTTGCAGTGGTGAAGCAAAGGAAAATGAACTCTATTTTACAACATTATTAGTCCACGTATTATGTCATCTTAAAAATAAAAGTTTTGGGAAATTAAAGGTCACACTAGGTAATGTTTAATCATGGGAGAACAATTTGCACCTCTGCTGCCTACTATAAAATGAGAGAAGGGCCCCTCATCACCAAGCAGAGCAGATGGGGGAAACCAGAGCAGAGACTTTCTGTGACATTGGACTATGTAGCCCAGACCAAAGAGCTCACTGCAAGCTCTGAGCAGATGCTAAGATGCAAAGCCCTTTTGCAAAGCGGTCCTTACAATCGAGACTCTGTTCAGTTAATCTGTATCCTTGAAGTGAATTGAGGATGGAACTACTTAAATCGTGGTGTTGCAAAAACTTGGACTTCAGAGTGGATCAGTGACAGACAGTTGTTTGTGATCATCTCTTCTGGCATAACAACATGGGAAAAGGCCCCTTTTAACTTTGGGCTGTGACAGAGCAGCTCTGGCTAATTTTGCCACAGTGGTTCAAGCCATTCCCTTTATCTTGCAGCACATCTAGACAGATGGGACTCACAGCTGCACCTCAGCTATTCAGTTCATGGCACAGTGAATTATCTTAAACCCAGGTGGGTTTGTATTGAGACAGTTTGTGAGCTAGAACAGCAAGGTGCATAGATTCATAACAACAAGAGATCCATCTATCAGGTAAGCCAAGCATCAGCGGATGTGCCATCAAGTGATTTAGTGATGTGTCTGACATTGAAAATAACACCATCACAGTGAAGATGACAGTCATAGTCCAGACCTAGTCATCCCTTTATAACAAAATATAAGTGACTAAAACAGAGATTCAGTAAATCTTTGACTTTCACTAGAAAGACTGCCTGGATAGTCTTCTCCTTCTGCAAACACCTAGGAATAAAATCCCCTTGGCCAAGTTGAGCACAGGGTGCACTTCTCCTTCCTCCTGCTGTTTGAGGTTCACTAACACAGTGTTGCCAGCACTTACAGAGCCTGGATAATCCTGTTCTCCAGGTGTGGCAAGGTCCCTGTCAAGGGACAGTCAAGGTCCTTGACAGCCCAAAAAGCAATAGCCACTTTCATTGCACTAAAGACCAGCATCCAGGGGAAATGGTAACACGCCTTTTCTGTAGAGCAGCCTAGAAGTTAGCTCACACCTCAGGAAACAGAAGTCCCAGTCCTAGGCTGTCACAACAACCCAGGATTCTCGCCTTTGCTCCTATGATTATGCTTTTTATCTTTAATATTTCTCACTCCCAGGCAGTTCTATCCAATCCAGTACCCACAGGGACAGGCTCCTCTCGTGAATCTCACTGGCAGAGCCTGGGAGGAGACCAGCCCTACCCCATCCTTGCCCTGAGTATACACACTTAAGTATCCTCTTAACTGCTTAAGAGCAGGTAAGGTTCAAACAGCCTCAGCCTGAGCACGTGTCAACTCAGTTTACTAGTCCCCACCAGTGCCCACCAGACAAGGCTTCTAACCAGGAGGCACCGCTCACCAGACCGGGGCCTGCCCTCTTCCTCTCCCTCAATGCACAGAAGATTAGAGAGAGGCTTCAGGTACAAATTCCAACTTTATACAAGGAAGTGACTCCACACAGGAGGTATTTTCAGTCATGCTTCTCTCTTCAGAGCTGTTTTGCCCATCTGTGTGTGCTAACTGATGGTAATCTCAACCAAAAGGTATTGGTGCAGTAGTGTGAATTAATGGTCACACAGCCCTGACCAAGGAAGGTACTGCTCTAAATCTTTTTTTGTAGCCCAGGTTTTGGGCTACCTGGTCCATACAGCAGAGCCCTACTGTAAATCACGTTTCTGTATCCTCCCGCATTTATTTCTAAACTAAGAAGTAGAAACAGGAATGTCTCAAGACAGACTGGTAGGACCAGGGACTATAGAAAGCATGGCTGTGGTTGGAAGCAATCTCTGCAGATCACCTAGTTCATCCTGCCCCATTCAGGCAGAGTCACCTCGATCAGGTTGTCCAGGACCATGCTCTCATGCTCTGCTCAGTTATGAATATCCCCGAGGATGGAGACTGCACAACCTCTCCAGGCAACCTGTCCCAGTGCTCAGTCACCCTCACAGTAAAAATACCACCCACAGGACAAGTGCTGGCAGCTCCCTGTGTTCCTGTGCTGAGTAAGCTCCAGGCATGTGCTAAGGTAGGACGGGTCTGGCAAGCTCTGCTTGCAGCCTTCAGCAGCCTCAGAGCTTCCAAACGAGCAATGGGTCCAGGGTTAGAGGCCCTGAGGGCTCATTTGATGGTTTTGCAGTATAGGTCTCACTCGGTCTAGACTCAAAGCCCTCTATGCTTTTTGTTTCCTGAGCTATGATCTGAAATAGTAATTTTTGCGGAGAGGGAGTAGGGGAGAGAAAATGAGGGAAAGCAGACTCTAAACAAATGATTTAAAAAGGAAGTAATTACTCTTATCTTCTAGGTAGCAAAGGCCAATAATTTGCAATTATCTCTGTCTCCTTTATTAATGAGATATTCTGATTCCCTTTACCTTTATTCCTTTCTACCCTCATTGCCCTTTAATTCAGAAACCTGGCAACTCTTCCATGTGCTTATCCAAATCTTCTGTTCAGAAGAATGACCTGTGGCACTTTCTTTTCCTCTTGCTTCTATTGATACAGGAGTTAATTAATATCTGCTACCAAGCTATGTAATAAAAGGAGACCCTTGCAAAAAGAGCCTCTAACAAGAGTCTCTCTAAAAAGAATCTCTAACTGAATTCAGAATTTTATTAAAATCAGAAAAAAAAAAATTATTAACACTATTTTGCCTCTTGCCATGCTCCTGCCAGGGACATACCCAAATTACTCCCATCTGCCATCCTGTTGCAAATTTAAAAGCAGCAATAATCCATAGATTCTTGCAACTATGATTAATTCTATCTGGGAAGGAAGAAAACCTCAGAATTCAAAGAAGTTACCACATACAAAAGATATTGCCTAATAGTGGCCCGCTTTTATTTTATTAGAACTATAACACTGAAATTAGTTGCTAATGTTTTGAGGTCTGCCTTTGATCTTAATAATATATGTGGTGAGCATTGGACAAATCAGTAATTGTTTCCAGCTGGAGACAAAGCAGTTAAGAGTAGAAGCCATTTCAGGATCCTCTGTAGTTGCTTAAGTAAATCCTAGGATTAGGGACATGCAAATTATTACAGAGGAGAGGGACAGATGAGGAGCTCACTGTGTGTAACAGAGAAATGAATAAGTATTATTTTGAGTGGGCCAGAAACAGAACATGTTTTATTTTAATTGATTTATTTTCAATAAACTGGAAAACAAAATTTTGGCCTGGATGCAGGGAAAGCCAATGACTGTGTTAAACAGCTTGGGTGTAGGGGGACCAATCTGGCACATTTGTAGGGAGAAGAGTCCTCATAGAGGTTTGGTTTCCAATCTCTCCTTTGCTATATCAGAGCAGGCAAATGAACTAACCCTTCCCTCTGAGCAGTGTGTGCTAGTCGCTACCATCCACTATTCTGAGTAACTTCACCTGACAAAGTTCTCTTAGAATCTGTAAAGTATGTAATATTAATTCGGACTCAAACAGGTAACACTTCCTAGAGGACTTTTTTTGACCAAAAAGCTATAGAATTCTTGTTTCTCTCTGAAGTCAAAACTCTTTTTTTTAAATTTATTTTAATAAAATTATGTATTACCTGTCTCGCTTGCTACATAAGGGGAGCCCTATCTGCAAATGCTGTGTTCCTCAGATGTGGAGAGAATAAAAACTGCTCTAGTCTTTACCACTGTTGTGAGTGGTGCCCAACTGTTTCAGAATTGCTGCCTAAAAAATATGCAGAATTTAACTTAAAGCTTAGACAGGCCAAAACTGCACTTCTTAACAAATAAATTGCTCCCTATAAACACTGATGATGATCTTATTTAGGATGTTGAGATCTAAGCTTTGATTTCCCCAATGCTGGAGGCTAATTAGGACACTCCAACAAAAACAGGCTGAGGCCACATCATCTCCCTCCTGCAACCATCATGCAATAGCTCCAGGATGCATCCAGCTAAAACAGACATGATTCCTTTATTTATGTTAAATACAAAAGTACTTTTGGAACAGCAGAGATGTTTTACATCCTTTCATGCCCTATTTTTCTAGCAGGGTTACAGAAATGCCATCTTCAAGACTACTAAGAATCATACTCACATTCTCCCAAACAGGTTATATTACATATGAACATCCTTTTTGCTCTATTCTTTTTCCTGCTAAGCTGGGATTTCATGAATGCAATAACAATAAGAAAAGCTCTCTAATCACTTCAGAAGTTGTCAGCAACAGTTAAAAATAAGCTGGTGATATTTTCATTTGTTGCTCTGATTTCAAATGAGTTAGGGAAAGGCTTTGCCCATGGGAAGAGGAGAGATTTTGGAGGTGAAACTGTTATGGACTGCAGGGAGCTGTTCGCAATAATTACTTGCAGAACATACCTTCACGGAATTACACTGAAGTGTTTTACGTGTGGTTCAGAGATTGGTTGTTACTCATATTTAAATGTGGTAGACACCATAAGCTGGAACTTGGATGGCAGCCATCAAACACTGTTTGATGACTGTTCATAACACGCATACTGTGGCCATGGAACAAATCTTCAGGTTTCTTCACAATAGCCAAGTCAGGGCCTGGAATCTATTTTGCCTCTGAGCAGGGATTTCCAGGCTCGGGTATTTGTGGTTAGAGACAGTTCTAGTCTCCTGAACTATGGGTTAATGAGCTGGACAGAAAGCTAGCGGTTCAGTTTTCTTCCAGCAATAACTACTTGTCTGTTAATAGCAAAGGGCCCGAAAATAAGTCCCTAGGGGAAAAAAAAAGCCTTAGCTAGTGTAAATCTTCTGAGAGGAGATAGTGAATTTGTGTACACTCCTCTACTTTCTTATGCATGTAGTGTTTTTTATTGCATGTAGTTGTTTTCAAGTGCCAGTTCTTGCCACATTCCTTGGATTACTTGGGACTTCAACTCCCCTCCGTAACTGCAAATACATAATTCTTAATTTGTTCATCTTCTTCCCTCAGCACAGTCTATAACTTCAAGTCTATTGTGTTCCATTTAAAATGCTACAAGAGTGACTGGTTTAGGCAGTGCAGAGGGAGAGAGCTCAGTCAGGAACAACTTCCACATGGAATCATCTGAATAGCATGAGCATCAACTGCCCTCCCTGCCATCACATAGCATCTGGCCCCAGGGCTGTCCAGAAATACAGTCATGCCAAGAGGAAGATGTAATAGTGGTGTCTAGTGAAGAGACTGCTGTCTATTACATTGCAACATTTGGAACCAACAAGCCCCTTCCAGTTCTGTCCTTTTTCCCATGGAAAACTCATGGGTCAGATGTACTGTGAAACTATTCCTTAGATACTTCATCTGTGCCTTTACCGCTTCTGCCGTGAAGTTATAACAACGGCTTATACCTACAGGTTTAGTGACTGCAATTCCTTCCTCCTGGGGCTTCCAGCAACCTTGTTCTGCCACTTTCATTCTTTAGACAGGCTGCTTGTAACACAAGAGACTGACATGACTTTGGCTCCCCTGCTTGCAGGCCCAGCTTACGGCTTAGTCTGGCTTTTGAGTCACATCCTGGCATGTCTGCTCCGGTGTGCTTCAAATGTGTAATTCATCCTCAGCCTCCACGGTGATGGCAACACTGAGAAGATTGCGCTGGCTGCCAGCTCTGCCCTAGTTTTAGCTTTAGCATTTCTATCCCTTAGCAGCCAGGATCACTTTCTTTCATGTCCTGATAACAGGACAGAAGTCAGAAAATGGAGAAGTATCCACTTTCAGCCTTGGTTTCTACAGAATCATAATGGATGCTCAAAGGTCCCCAAATCCCTTCTAAAGAAGGATAAACTATACCTACCCTGATCTGACAATTTATCTAATTTGCTCTTAAGCTTCAGTAGCAGAAATTTTGCAGCCTTCCTAGACACTGTTGCAGTTCTTCTGTATTCTCACAGCAACATACAAATACCCAATGACTAAAGTGATCTGCTACATAGCAGATGCATAAGGAAGGGTACAAGAAGCAAGACAACTAGAGTGATATTTTTCTCAGTACCTCCTTCCAGATTATGGCAATTACTAATTTAGGGATTTCCAGAGCTGGGCATGGCATCCAGGTTCTTGGGGGCTGGACTAGAGAATCTCTAGAAGTCCCTTCCAACGTCAACCATTCTGTGATTCGGTGACTTGTGAGGTTATCTCAACCCTCTTTGAACTAGTTCATACCTTTGGCCTCCCTGACACCACAAGATAGTTCTACAGTGTACCTGTATGTTATATACACATTCCTTGTGCGTGTCTCAAACCTGCTACTGAATAATCCTATTTGGTGACACCTAGATCTTCCATTATGAAATAATAACATTTTTTCTAATCTTCTTCTACACACCATTAAAACTTTTTATAGAGCTTTACCATATATATATACTGTTCAATTGTCTTTATTGCAAAGCTAAAAAGTCCACATTATTTAAGCCCTACTTGAAAGGAAACTCTTCATATAACGTAACAGTCTTATTTACCTTAAATGCCTTTTCTAATTATACCATGCCCGTTCTTAAAGTGAAATTTTCAGAGCTAAATGTAATACTCATGGTGGTACAGGAGCTCTGAGGATTTATATCTGCCACTGGGTGTTTTTATTACCATTTTTTCTCTTCCTTTTCTCTCATTTCCAGTATCATTTGACTATTGCTGAACACTGAAGCAATGTATTCAGAAAATTTCCTCCAGTGACTTTAAGATCTGTTTTCTGAATACCACCAGTTAGTTTAGAGCTCATTGTAGTGTCTCTAACACTGAGTGAATTTTCCTGTCTATATTAGTTTGCATAGTTGAAATGCCGCTGTCGTGTTACAGCATGCCACAGTGACACTTTGCCATTTTGTTTCCTATACTGCTTTATTCAGTTCTCTTATAATTCTCTCTCTCTCTTTTTGTACCTTCTTTACTTTTTAATTCCATATGCGATTACTTAACTTTCAGGATCACTTATAAGAGCTCCCTCACTCTTTGTTCTCTGTCCGTAATAACATACAAACCAGAGGAAGATCTTTCCTCTTTCCCTGTAACAACTTACAGGAACCAAGCCTAATTCCTAAGGCAGAGAGGAATATATTAACAGCGTTTTTTCAAAAGGCAAGCGCACTAAATTGTTGCTGACTTTTCCCAGAAATCCCAAATATGAGAGAGCTTCTGTAGCAGGACTGCCTGAATAATTTAGGACTGCAGTCTAGAAAAAATACGACTTAGAAAGTCTTCAATATCAAGACTGTTGTCACAAAGAGGATGAAAAGGGGTCAAGTGCCTCTGTTTCCTCACAGTGAAGAGCTAGAAACTCAAGGACAGCCACTATAGCCAGACTCAGCACAAACAGAAGGAAGTGGTAGAACATGTAGTGGGTGTCATAGGTGCTAACAGTCTGCAGGCCTCATGAGGAAACTGACGGAGTGTATGGAACTAAACACACTGAGGATCACTGAATACAGAGAAATTACAACCCAGAAGTCCCTGAGATGAGTAATGTTGATAGCTTAGCAATTTTTAGACAAAAGCTGCTGCTGTAAGAACACGTGGTACATCTCTAAGCAGATGTGAGCTGAACCATAGCTACTCAGTGCTCAAAGAAAAGTATTACTACAGCTTTATGAGATCGTCACTGCAAGCCTGAAATATCAACTCACCTGAATCTGTAAATATCCACTGGGTTCTCCTCTCCTCCTAAGCACTCTTGACATTTTGCAGTGTCATTGCCCTTGTCTGTTCCTATAACCAGGTAAAAAAACCTGTGATAAACTACAGATAAAAAGCCTGCTGTACAGGGACAACTTGAAAGCCTTTTGTGTATAAAAGGCCCATCCATCAAGGCATTTAAGATCTAGACTGTTACAGAATACAGTTGGAAATGCCTTTGCAAACAGGAACCACAGCATTTCAATGACAAAAAAAAAAAAGCCCATAAAAAGTAGAAGGTTGTTCTCCCTTAGTACACCAGAAGTAAAACAGGAGAAAATAACAGTAGATTGAATTTTAAATATTTATCTATCTATATTTATACATTTATATAAATACTTTTTTTTTTCCTTCCAAAATGTCTGTTTTCAGAGAAAAGAGTGTATTTGGCTTAAATCTTTGATAACAGTAATCAGCGCACAGGGGTTTTTGGCAGAAGTAGTATCTCTAACTAGATCATAAATTGCAAGGAGCAGGAAATGTACCTTCTCTTTCTGCCTTCTGTACAGGTAGAACACATTTGCATTTAACTGCAATAAATAATTCTCATAAAAATTTCAGCAAAATAGCATGAGCAATGGCTCAGGGCCAAAAATGGTCTTTGTTGTGTTAACAAGAATCCCCTTAAAAATATGATAAGGCTGCATTGGAGATGGTCATGTGGGAATCAGCTACAACTAGCTTGGTCAAGGCTGGGCACAACCTTTAAATGGACAGCATCCACATCCGATATACATACAGTAGTGTTTGATGACAGGAAGAGAGGAATATATGCATGAGGGTGCGTTAATTTTTAGCCCCCCATTGCCTTCTAGCAATGATTTCAGAGCTTTAACGGTGTTTTCTGTCCTCTCCTGACTTGGAAGATATGATGTGGGATGTGCCATACAGTCAGGAAATTGAAGCAAAGATGTAAGAGTGTATCAGAAAAAGTCAGAAATTACAGCTCCTTCCCATACCAGCCAGTAAGGACAGTGCTCTGACAGAACTGCTTGGTGAATTGTGAGACTTTGTTCTTCTTCTTCTGAAGCACAGTCCTCATCTTCTCCCCTTCCTAGTACATGCACAGGGAATGGGTGTGAAGGAAGAGAGCAGCACAAGTCACACAGAGCATCCCGTGTCTTCCTGCATGTCCTCTCCATGCTGGGAAATTGAGTCACGTGACAGTTCTGATTCCCTGAGGAGGCGGGTGAGTAACATGTGGGACCTTGCCAGTCTTGAGCACAGCTCCACCTTGGGCCTCTGCCTTCGAGTGCCAACCACAGACTACTCTGCACAGCCGTGCTCATCGGAGAGAGCAGCAACCAAGCGAACCATTAAACTCAGCACACTTGAACAGCCATTTTCCCAGTACATGATACACTCCTTCCTCTCAACTCTACCCACCAGAAACACCCAAACCAATACACAACTGCTGAGCCAGAAAGTACCTTGAAATTGTCCCGACAAGTATGTCTAACACCACCTCAAAATATGCAAAATTCCTTTGATGTCAGTGAGAGTGTGGCCTGCGTCAAGACGTCAGGATTGATCCTGTTGTTTGGAGGCTGTGTAGGTGGAAAAGGCAAGATCTTCAGGTAGAATAAAGGCCTGAAGAAAATAAATTGAGAAATTATTCAGTAACAGTTCAAAGCCCTGCATGTGGGATGAAAGAAGGCTTATGCCTAATAAATCTAAGAAATGATTCAGTAATAGTTCATCCTGCGCAATTGGAATCTTTGCGATTAATGCAAGCAGCAAACATGAGAGCCAATACAAATTAAGTACTGGTCGTTCAAGTTAATTCGCTGCCTTTGGGCAGCTTTAGTTATGTACCCAAAGTAGAATATTTAATTTAGAGAAAAGTCCATCTTTCACAACAATCGCGTGCTAGTCAACCTAAGCCATAGATTGGTTGTGCAGGTAGCCCATTCTATGGACTTGGAACATGGTCATAATATCTAGTTCTTGTGGTATCTTGCCACCGTAGCAAAGTTAGAGGAAGAAATTTCATTGAAATAATAAAATTTATTTCTTTTAGTATTTAAAATCAGTGGAAAAAAAAGGTGTCCAAAGAGAACTGGTACAGGAGATTTCAATTATTTTTTTGCTTCATATTAAGACGTTCGCATCATTCAATTTGAGAAATTTACTCTTAAGTGTCTTAGAATCATTGTACTCCCTTATTTCTGTCACTCTATCTTCGGGCTAAGTCCTTCTTTCACTGAAACCCTTGGCTAGCTTTGTTTAACCTTCATCTTTGTTTAACCTAGACTCGAATAGTTAAGGTACTATTGCTTTTTAGGTAAGTAATAATGAGTATTGCCTAAGCCCTACACAGGGAACACACGGTACTTTTCTGAAACACCAAAGGTATTTCTAGACACGTTGGCCCTGAAATGCAATAGATATCTGAAGACTTCAAAGAAAGAGCAGGAAGACTGCTCAGAGAATCCTATGTAGAAGAAGGGAAGACAAGAATTTTTGAATCAGTGTTGTTAAGCTCTTAGGACGGTCTCGTATTAAAGATTTCGGAGTTGTGAAAAATGAAGAGATAGGTCTGCATTTTAGGTTCAAACACCTCTGAACTCTAAGCAAGCATGAATGTGCCAGTCTGAATTCTAAAGAAATGCCTTAGCTAAGAGGCAGAAACTTTGATCTGTGGGCATTACACAACCTAAGTAAAAGTTCACATTGTACAAGTATCTTATGCAATGATAAGTTCTTAAGCCCATCTGTTTCTTCAACCTGGTTTATGTCACAATGCCCTAAAATGCATCAGTTGACACGATGAGATAGACACGACTGAAATAATGCCTAAGGTACCATTGTCTCAGAGACTGCAAAGCTTCCTCTGTTTAAAAAATTATTTCCACTTAGTATTTAACAGTTAGTTGTCACCAAATCCCAGCTACATGAAGAAAAAGCATCCGCATTGACAATTTTCGCACCCCCTATTCCTACTTAGCATAGAAATTTCTTGAGCCATTTGGCCAATACTGCTCAAGGCAACTTGAAGAAC
Organism: Crypturellus undulatus; assembly: GCA_013389825.1. Taxonomy (NCBI): domain Eukaryota; kingdom Metazoa; phylum Chordata; class Aves; order Tinamiformes; family Tinamidae; genus Crypturellus; species Crypturellus undulatus. Next base: position 229,280 of record VWPW01006124.1, read on the forward strand.
TGAAGAGGTTATCTATCAAAGAACCTATAACTATAGTATGTGAATAGTATTAGCTATTCCATTTTTCGTTAGTTTACTCTCAACTTACGAACTAGACAACCTGTTGCTGACGGCTATTGTTGGTCACGTTCTTTATGCTATTAACATCAAAATATGCCTATCCAAAAGGAACAGAAGACAGCAAAGTTTCAGACAGCTTGGTGCTGCAGCAGTCAACTAGCTGCAGCATTTCACCCTGCTGTTCTACACAGTCACTCCCCAACTTGAGTCTTGTGAAAAAAAAAAAAAAAAAGGAAAGAAAAAAAGGTTTAAAGGACATCACTATTTCTTTCAGTCTGACTAGCTCCAATAACCCTGTCATGGTGTCTGGAGGAAGATAGTATTTTAAAGACAGTAAAGTGCAAGGAGTAGGTCAGGACAGGATTCTTCCTTCTAGGAGAAGATGGTGCTAAAAGAATTAAAAGTTAAAGGAGTCTTCACTAAAAACCCGAAACCAAAACAGATTTGTTTCAGTTCTTGAAAATCTGCCATTTCCACTGATGGACTCTTTCTTTTTTTTCCTGTTGCAAACTGTTTTAAGAGGAACATTTTAGTCAGATCTCACGTGATTTTCCCACATGATCTCTTCTCTCTCCCTTCCTCTTTTGCTGCTTCACAGGCTATCTTGCTCAACTGTCACTCTTTCAAAATTATCTTCTTCTATGAGAGAATCTTCTAATCTTACAGGAAGTGGTGACCTGCGTGAAGGAAGGACTTCTGCCTCCCCTGATCTTCAGAAGCAAGTGAATATAATGTGTGTTAACTGAGGTAATTGTTCAATCTTTTCTCTTCTGGAAAAACAATGGAGAGAGGGAGAGAGGGAAAGAGAACGAGTGACTTTTTGGTTATTTCATCCCTAGTTACACTCGTTCTCTCCACTCACGTACAAAGTCTTCATTGCTTCGGTCACAGTAAATACCCAATCATAGGTTGGCAGTCCTGCCCTCATATGTATCCAAATGCCACCACTGAAGTCAGCTTTCATTCCCACCATTCCAGGCAGGTCAACTGCTTCTTGAACGCCTAAAATAGCCTCGTGTGTCCTCACACTCTGCCTCTCAGCTCTTGAGAGGTTTCCATCTTTTTTCAGTTTTGACTAGAACCTCTCGTAGATTGAGAGGCTGCACAGGGAAGTAAGAACTGTCTCCTTCAAACTCCTCCTGAAAACACATTCTTCTAAGCTTACAAATACTTTCAATGATACTAGTCACCAGTAGTGTGCAGAGGTGGGAGATTAAAAATAATGTTCTTTGGTCATGTCTATATTATTAAATAGGATCAGGCCTCGTCCTAAGCATTGGAACATCATCATCATCTCTACTCTACTTCTATTAATTTTCAAATTGTAGTAACATAGTTACCATGGCATTGTGCAAAAGAGAGTTGTTGTAACCTGCCTAAAATATCTTAGATAGAGGGTATGTATTTGTTGTGGAGATCCGTTTAAAAATATTGTCTCATATTTGAAGTGTTACTGTGTCATAGTCTTGTTGGGCAATCTGCTGTTTACATCTGGGAAAGCAGAAAAACATAGCAGCTTTGATGGGAGTGTCATAAATGTTCCTGTTGATTCAGTTTACAAGAGTAAAACCCTAATAGACAAGATAATTACTTTTCACTACATTGCCATTTGCATAAGACTACATCCTTACAGGTAGTGGCCACAATACCTACTCTAGGCACATAACTGGTGATGTTGAATTTAGGTATTTCAAAGGATAAAATATGTAACAAAATAAATTTACCAAAGAAATGCAGATAAATGCTATTGCCATTGAATTCATTACTGAATTAAGATGATATATAATTGTTACACATTTCTAAATGCTTCACTTTTTATGTAACTGTATATAATGCTCCTAGACCTGGAATCATTTCTATTAATGCAGTAGTAAAATTCTTAACAAAACTAAAACATAACCCACGCACCAAAACACAGAGACGCTTACTAAACTAGGGCTAGAGCAGTGTTCAGAGGCACACCGAGCACTACCAGTGGGTTTTCTTTCCTGGTTAGGATGACATGCATTCCTCCACCTGTCCCAAAAGACTCACACAAGATCATTTGCCAACTCTCCAACCCCCACCATATACTTTGATGTCTCAGCACGGCAGAGCTCTAATTTCACACAAATCCACTCTGTTCAAGGTGTGCCTATTCGCAACCCATCTGTTACCACCGTTTTCGTACTCATTGTCAAGCCTGTGCTATATTTGCACAAATTTGTGCTATAGACCTGGTATTTGCCAGAAAAAAAAAAAAAAAAGAATATAAAGATAGGCATCTCACAAGAAATAGCCAGATGTTAAAAAAGGAGATAATAAGTACGAGAGACAAAATAGCTTTGGCAGAAACCGCTGTAGGGAAGGGAAGGGTGGTTCCAGGAATTGGGAGTATAAATTTTGATTAGGGCTGGGCTGGTATTTCCCACTTCAACTGCCTAGTTTTCTCCTTAAAGAGGAAATGGGATTTTCACATTTGCCCCACTCAAGGGAGTATTAAATGAGAACAAGGACTTACTTTCACAGGTAAGTTGACCCAAATGTCATTTGTAAAGCAGGTCTACACAGGGAAAAAGAGTGTTTTAAACTCAGACTTGATCTTGCTGTAAAATGACTCTATTCACATAGGAAAACTAACTGAATGCTACTATCAGAGTAAATGCAGCACTGTATCTCTGCAGTGATTGCTTTCCCAACAGCAGCCACATTCAGGGTCAATCTCCACTCCTTGCAAATGCACTAAAGTCTGAAAACACCCAACACAGCAAAGATTAGAAAATAAAATCTTGAAAACCAAAGCCAGCAACAGATAGGTACATTTTTTAATTTAAACTAGAAGCACTATGGATGATTAATTGTAGTTTTTATTCATCTCTATATAAATTATCTTCCTTACCTCAGATTATGCTAGAATGTGCAAAACAGTTAGTACTATAGGATGCTCAACAATATTCCATACAGAATTCCAGTGCAGAATTTTGTAAATGCTTCTAAGACATCACATATGAAATTAAAAACATCAGGTGGTTGAAGCTTCCCTTTCTCTATCACCATCCACATCATCAACAGAAATATGCTGCTAAACTCCATGTGGATCAATGATCTGAGCCAAATTGAAAGAAAAAGGAAGATAAAATGCAGTTTTAAAAATAAGCACAGCCATCAAGACAGGAATGGGGCAGACAGAGCCTAAATTATAGGTCTGGGGAAGGGGTGTGGAAATTAAAAATACCTAGTTTTATAGACAGAATGACTTAAAAATGGACTTAAGAAAATTGAAAGGTTTACATTTATCCAACTACAGTGTTATTGAAATGCTGGGATTCTTTTTGTTTAAGCCGTGCAAGCAAGTTGCATAAGAGTTCACTAAATCTGGTTATTTTTTGCAAGCTATACTATAAATTGTTCATTTCAGTGATATAATATAACTACTTCATGTTCATCAGAGTCAGTTGTTGAGTAAAATGGTCTTTGAAAGAGAGATAATGATCAAGAGCCAAACCTTATTAACAGATTTATGTGCTTTCATTCAGCACATAAAACCCATATTTCCCAAGAACAGACAAAATATATTAGCTATGAAAACAAGCCAAAACAGTATTTAATTTTTATGAAATGAGATTTAAAAAAATGTTAAAAGTAGTGAGTGATTCTGCTGAGGGATGGGACAAAAAGGGGAAAGTTACTCCAGTCAGTTAATGCTGCATTTTTATTCCTTATGTCCTATAACCAATCTGAGAATCACTGGGCTTGAGAGGTCTCTCAAGTTGCATGATCCATTACTCTTCTTCAAGCCAGACTTAACTACAGCTGTGCAATTCCTGCAGATGTTTAAGCTGACATTGCAAGGCATATTTAAAAACTTCCCTCAGTCATCTTCACCACTGTTTCATCATTTCTCTATATTTGAAAGTTTGGCTCATCCTTCTTTCTGGAATTCAGATCTACTAATCCTTTCCCCAGTTAGGGTGAACGAATGTAGAGAAAAAAAATAGGGATAGAATATTTTGAAAAAAATGTTGCCTCTTCTCATAAAACTCTTCTTGAAATTGGTAATTCCAGTTCATACTTACTTTAGTGTCCATGCACAAAGGCACTTCAGGAGTCTGCTGGCTGAACCTGGTTCCTGTTGCCCGATCTGCCCTGCTCTTCGTGTCTGGTTGCTGCAGGACAGCAGCCCTGGTTGGAGAGATCACTGTCTTTCTATTTTATTACTGTCTATTTGAGGGACATGTTCACCTGCACGCATTAAAATGATATGTACTTCCTCCAGAAATACATCAGCAGCCTAGAACCACCTTTGGCAGAGATCTGTAATTGGTTAAATCTGCTTTTTCAAAACCCACATTGCTCCACTAGTTACCCAGGAGAGCACGAATTCAGCTGTGGCCAAGATGGAGATTACATTGAGCTGTGCCATTCTTGAACTTAAGCAAGTACTTGCATGACCTCTTGCAAGCCTTGATCAATTAAGTGCACAAATGAAGAAGCTGCTGAATGAAGAACATTCCACAAAGCGAGTGCTCCTGAGCAAAGAGAAACATGGTGAGGAATTCAAAGATGAAGTACAGTCCCTTCTCAAAGGGGGAATCATAAATAGTGAAGGTTGCAGTATGAAGCTCAAGGATATTCAGGCTCAAGCCAACTCTCATGCTCTCATTCACAAATACTGTCCATGACCTCCCATTTTCTAGAGTTGTTTGCAGAATGACTGGCATTCCTTACCAGTTATAGATAAAAGGTTCCTTTTATGTCTAATTAGCCTCACTATGGCAGTATAAAATATATATATACACACACAACATATATATACACACATATTTTATACACATTGCATATAAAAATGTGGCATATTTGCAGGAAATCATCTCCAAATTCCCGTTCTTACAGTATCAGTTCCGTACAGCTAATCCTTAACTCTTCCTGTATCAGTTGGAGCCGTGGCAAGTTTCCACAATTAATTTCTACAAGTTCAGTACAGCCATATGTATGAATGCAGCTGAATTGCATGCAGATAATTTCCAAAGTACAACACAATGTTCCACGGGGAAAATGATATCGTTGCACCAGTACATACTTCAATTTGTCATTTTAGTTGGATTTCAGAAGTTTAAAGTCACCAAAAGACAAGATTCCAAAAAGAGGGAGACACCCTGGAGCAACCATATTGCATTAGTTTCTCATTGACTAAAGGGAAGTAATAATGACACTACTTGATATAAAACACAGGTAAAACTGACTCTGAAATACAGGTAGTTCTGTTACACAGAAAGTGCGTCAAGTTCACACACAATTTAGAGATCTGAAAGTTAAAGAAAACAAAACTATGACAGAGAATTCTTGTCTTTGCTGAATGCAAAGATTTAGAGGGGACTTGATCACGATGTGTACTTCAAAGAAGGAAACACCATGTGCAAAAGGAATTTTTAAATTTAGGGAAACGGTATAATTAAAACCAGATGCAAGGAATCACAGAAAATTAAATCAGAAGAAAAAAAAAAAAAAAAAAAAAAAAAAACTGTGTGCCCAATTAATCTATTGATTAAAAAATAAACCTGAATTATAAAATATCAGACTAAGTTAAGAAAATAAGGTTTTCCTTAGTAATTTGATTCAGTAGTAATCAAATAATAATTGTTATGGTTTTATTAATAAGTAAAAAAAAAATTAAGTATTGTATAGGACACCTGACCATATTAATAGTCTCTCTAGTTTATAAAGCAAACTGACTTACAAGGTGGAGGAGGTTCATTGACTCTTGCTGGGTCCAAAGTTCAGAGTTTTTCTGGATTTAGCAAAAAGGCAATTTATAAAGCTCTTTAAAAAGCAGTAACAAAGTTCCTTTAGGATCAAAGGTAAAATTAATTCCTTTGTTGATGTAGTGGAATATCTATGTAAATAAAGGTTTTGCAAGGTAAAAAACAATAAGAGATGCTGTATCCTGCTTAGCAACAAACATGCTGGTAATCAAAAAGATAACATACAAAATAATCTATAATTTTCTTAACATGGGTTTAAGTTTCTGAAGTTATTTGACTAAACTAACTTTGAAGGAATGGAGACTACTTTTAAGGCTTTAATATGCTGGGTCTATAGATATACTACATGATGCTTGCTGAATCACAGCTTTCCTACCTGGATAAACCAGGATCCAAGGATTTTGAGTGAGGCAAAGTTCACCAACCTTAAGCTTAATGAGATTATCCTTCTTAGATTCCCTGCTGCGCACCAGTGTCACTAGGGAGATTTCCTTATTGGATGACTCACAACCATGCAAGTTTGCCATTCTCCGATGCTCTCAAGATAACCTTTTTTTTTTAATTTTTAACCTCTTCTTGGCTACTGAGGTAGCCTAAGAATGTTGAGCCCAAGTCAGTTTTTGAAAAACACAGTTGTACAACACCCAACTAGGAAACGTTGCATCTGTCATAAATGAAGAACATTTCAAAAAGCATAAACTCACTGCTTAAGATAAAAAAAAGACAAGTAGCCTTGTTGTTTAGATAAACTCTTATATAGACTCCATCCAGGGTTACACAATAACCAGCTGCCGATGCCTTCTGCACAGACACAACCAAACTGAAGTTTACAATACATTTTACTGACAATATCCTTTTGCCAGTACTTACCTTTTTATATGCTTTTCAAAAGCTAGCACAGGGCTTAGCAAGTTTGGAATTCTGTGTCCATCACTTTAACAAAATACAAATATATTTGTACTGTAAGTCCCATTTTCAAATGAAAAATATGAGAAAAACAGTTTCTTTAAAAAAGTAACAAAATAAATCAATGAAAACGTTGCCCTCTTCCACGTTTGCTCTTGAGGTGGCCAGCAGAACGCCTGAGCGTTTTTCTCTCTTGACGATGCTGTTTCTCTGCTTCCTGCTGCTTCTTTTGCTGCTCTGACTGCAATATTAAAACAAAAATAGACATGAATTAGAACTCTAAACTTCAAAAAAATAATGACAATATTAAAAGGCAGAAGAGTTCCAGAGCACCAAGCAGTATAAACAGCCAGATCTAGAACTGTGGGAAGGGACTGACGCAGTAGTTTGAGCATACAAGTTTACAACAAGGTATTTTATTGTACTCAGATTCTTGTAAACTTACATAACACCTCATAGATTCAAGTATCTCTACATATCTGGAAATATTACTGTAAGTGTTCTCACACTGTATTGCCTTACTTTGCACCCAAGGACTCTGGCTATCTCTAGGTAGTATCATTGACAGTCATTGAGGAATCTGAGATTATTTATTACCATTACTTATTATCATACTTAATATTTGCACAACTGCATTTTAAAAAGATGGAAAGGACAATTAGCTAATTTCACAGAAACAGATGGGTTCTCTGAAAGCATTAGAAGTATCTGACATGCTGTTTACAATTCTAGATTTTCCATGTGAAAATGATTAAAAATCTCTGCTAATGTGGTACATGCTCTGTTAATGTTTTTCCTCTCCATCAAAAATGCATTCAAAGGATTTCACTTATATACTACATAGATGAAAGGGCATTCAAAGCCATAAAATATTGTCATCTTTGTTAGATCAAAGCTTGTTTTCAAACTAAGCATAAATTGGAACTAGAGAACTTGAACTAGCCAAACTCATGCAAGTGTCTGTGCTACAAAATAGTCCAGAAATTAGAGTGACTTCCAAACAATAACATAGGATGACTGGATTAACAGAGATAGAATTACTGCAACTCAAACAGCTGCATTCCCGTTGCTGAGAATGCCTCTAAGTCCGTCACTAATACTGCTAAATCTGTATCAGCAGCAGTCAAGCATAAGCCCCTCTCTCCCTAAATCACCCATGAAAAGTATAATTTGAACCTGAGCTAGAGATTTGTGTGCACAGACAGAATTCGTGCTGAGGTGAGATATGAATCAATTTAACAGATGTAGCAGTAAACTCATACCTGTGTCACGGTAATAAAAGTTAATGATCTGTAGACTTTGTCGAAATTTATTGGCTCATTTTCCCTACAAGTAGGGATGAAGAAACATGCTACATAGAAATATAAGCAGTTCCTTGCTGTCTCAAGGCTTCATCTAAAAGTCTTGAGAAACTTTCTTAGTTTAATGCTTACTGCTACAGCTGGTATACAGAAATGTGATTTGTATCGAAATCTTTGTTTTTTTAATAAAAAAGTTCTCAACACCATCTCCTTTAAGTAGTTTAGAAAATTTGCTATTTTATTGTATTTATTGCTACAATAAAGCAAGCTGAAATTGAAAAACAGGAGGCAATACTGAGGTACCACAATGAACACCCAGAAGTAAAATATTAATGACAACTGTAGCACTGGACTAGCACTGGCTATTGGGAGAATTGTTAACACAACGGCCACAAGCAGTCAACGGCCACATTTAGCCTCGATTCCACTGATCTACAATGTCAAATGATACCAGTCTTATGGAATTACAACCGAAATCTTTCTACTTAAACCTGAACTTTAAAGGTAGGGCATCACAAAGCATAAGTTAATTATGACTGGTTTAATACTAAAATATTTCTTGGATTGCTAACTTCATAGTCTTCACCATTTCAAAGAAAAAGTGGCATAACTGAGCATACTGTATGGCATGAATTCTTTTTAGTTCTCCCTGCTCCATTTCCTGGGACAGCACACATACCAGTGGACTGTTTGAGAGAGTCTTCTAAGTCTTATTCTGTTACTCTGTTTATTGGGGAAAAAAAAAGACCCCACTTCACAGGCACAATTTAGGCATTTCGGTAAAGCAACATCTGTTATAGTTCTACACCAAAACTCCATATTGATTAACGGCAATAAAATTAAAATAAATAAATAAACAAAAAAAGAATCATCCAATGGAATCATGTAAAAACAGCTTTCTGAACCACTGCCACATCCCTCTTCTCCCTCCTTGTTCCCAGTTCTCCACAAACTGCTAATGGAAGGTAGTAGTTCACTGCTCACCACCAACTGTAAGAAACTTTGTGGCTCAACACTTTCTAACTTAAAAAAAGTAAGACACTGTGTTTTAGGAGCCCTGCAAAGCCCACTTAATTACGTGCAAGGCATTAGTACTAGCATTGGTAAACATCCTGAAATGGTGATAGCAGTGGAATCTGAGGCTTATTCACAGTCAATATATTTTAAATTCCAGAAATACAGGAATGAAAAACAGATGAAAAAGGACATATGAAAAGAGAAAACAATCATGTAAAAAATGTAGAGAAATATTCCAACAAATTTGCTTGAAGTTTTTATTTAAGTGCACCCAAAGTGCACACTATAATAAAATAACCACTTAAACATTCTCCTGATGGTAGTGTAGTTTTATTTCTGTGATACAAAAGTATTTGACCAATCGTAAGGTGAGATGTATCAGAGAAGACAGGTTTACCTGAGAAAAAACAGTTTTAAGTGAAGTATCTTTTGTCAGGTAAAGAATTTGAAGAATGAACATGGTTCTTCAGCTTCAGTTCTAAAACATTTTTTTATAGCAAAAATAATCCCTAAGCATTCCACAAATCTAGCAAGTGCAGGCATACTACACCTACATCAGGATCTACAAAATCCCTTATAACAGGAAAGGGAAACCCTATGGGAAAGACAGATGAGCAGAACTCAACTACACACTTCAAATGGAATTTGGCAAGTAGAACAGGACCAGGGCTCATTCTTATGATTTGTGTTACAGAAGTTCAGTGACAGAAGCAGTTCTGAGATCTGCTTTTTATCATGCCGAGATTCAGCAACACTATTAACCAAGAGAAAGGCTGTCACCTACAGCATCCTGATTGCTTTTAGACCTGCACACCAAAATCTGATCAGTCCTGGCACAGAGGTCAGGTAAGGCCACAAGCTTCTAATGGTACATCTGCAAAAATAAACTATTAAAAGAGAGAAGGCAGTATTTTCCATTGAAAAGTAAGTCTTTTTATGAGTGCTGCCTGAGTTATAAGGGCATAAACAGAGAGTACTACCAGAGGCTTTCACTCTCTTGGCAAGAAGCAAAGAAGAGTTGGCAGCTTATAAAGAAATGAAGAGGGACATTTGTTTGACGGTTTTAAGGTTCCTGTTCTTTCATGCAAAATCTCAAGTTACTTGTACATTATCTTAAAAAAATATATATAGAGAGAGCTTACCTTTTTTAATTTGAATGTTGCCTGTTTGCTGCCTACTGTGGTATCAGACACAGTGAGAGTGCCAAGTTTTTCTTCAAGCTTTAAACGATCTCCAAGAGTTTTCCTGCAGAGGATAATTAACATTAGTTCCTATTCTTGCCATCTTATTACTATAATAAAGACTGATAATGCAGTCAAAACTAATCTCAGATTCTCTGAAACCCTCCAATGCCATAACTCAAAAATAAACATTCAATAAACAGGAAAGAAATGTAAACTCAAATCATTCCCTCCAGATACCGCTTACAGTAAAGACATTTTTAAACTTTATGCAGATCCTTATTTTTTTCCTTTAAAAAGAATCAAGAAAGAAATCTCACCCTTCCATTGCAATAGTATTCTAAGAAATGTCAAAGTCATATATATCTGTCTGCACTTGTAGGTACATGTCACAAATAAAAATACAAGTATTTAAAAGCCAACTGTATCCAGTTTGCTTGAAAACTTTTATTTCTCAAGTCTTCCCTTTAATCTGAGGGGAAGGAAATAATCCTGAATATACTTTTCCATTAATTCATCACAGAATGCATCCCTTCACTGACAGAGATAAGCTATTTAATCCAATTATAATTGGATTGTTTTGACACTGAGCCTGGAACAGTGCAATGCAAATAGACTAAAACAAAAACAGAATAGCACAAATGATTGAATCTGATAAACAAGAGAGATCCCAATCCTGTAAAGAGCTTTACGTGAGCAAATCAGCATGGAGCCATCAGCTCCATGGTGCTCAACAGTTTCTGTAAGCTCTCCTGTGCAAATGCTGTCCTCAGGCACTAAACTCTTAACATTTGTCTACACAGGGGTCAGGAATGAAACAGATGAAAATGGCTGAAGTAAGGGTAATGGGTACATATTGAAACACAGGAGGTTCCACCTCCATGTGAGGAAGAACTTCCTTCCTGTGAGGGTGACAGAGCCCTGGGACAGGCTGCCCAGAGAGGTTGTGGAGTCTCCTTCTCTGGAGATCTTCCAAACCTGCCTGGATGCCACCCTGTGCCACGTGCTCTGGGTGTCCCTACTGGAGTAGAGGGGTTGGACTAGATCTCTAGAGGTCCCTTCCAACCTCGACGATTCTGTGATCAGGTAGGTAATGTTGAGAGCAACATGATTTGCACAACCAGTTCAACAGGAAGACAAAATTATGTGATGTACTTAGAAGATTTTCATATATCTGTAAATATTTTTTTTTCAATTTGAGATATTGTTATTAGTATAACCTCATTAGATCTTTCTGAGGAGGGGTAAAAGATTACTTTTTGTCAAAATTTACAGTATTTTAATTAATAGGATGCAAATACCTACATTTTTGCAAGCTACTTTTATGAAAGGTGGAAAATGAGTCATTGTAAAAATAAGATAAGCAGCAATAAGTATAACAAGCAGCCACTAAAGGCCACAGAATTTCTGTGCATGAAAGGTCCACAGATCACGACCTACGTATGAAATGTGCTGAATTTTGGATAATGAGTCATTTATGTAACAAAGACTTTTCTGATAACAAAAATAAAAATCACTGTCAAGAATTGCTTTATTTCTCATGACTAGGTACTTTGATTGTATCTTTTCTGTAGTATATTTTTCATTGAGTACATGTAAAAACTTGTGTGAATCGGGAAGACAAGCTAAGCCGTAGAGCTAACTATGGCAGAAGATCAGTCACTGACATGGTGGTGGGATTTCTGCATTCAAGTGCACTTCCATTTTTCTCCCTTTTGAAAATGAATTGGAGAAATATGGCTACTACCCAGCAATTATTTAGCATGACTGCCTGGATACTGCTTCAGTCAGGGGAAAAATCAAAATGAGGAGATATTAGAAAAATGGTTTGGGATTGCAATTTTACTGAATAAATGAAGATAAGGCTGTATTTATCTGGAAATATGCAACCCCAAATGATAGCAAATTGTACATACTGTGACTTACAAACACTTAAAACTTTTTTTTTCTTTTAGCATCTTCAATACATCGATTCAAAATATCCATTAAAAAATTTATTAAAAATGCTGCCTCTGTCCTATAGTTAAAAAAAAAAAAATCTGGGCACTTCTCTTCCTAATGAATACAAAAGCAATTTCTAGGACTTTATCTTTTGTTTAACATTATCTATTCCTAGAAATGTTAACAATACCTTTTTTTTTTTTTTTTTTTAATTTTCTTGGCCATCTCAGGGAATATATATATTGACTGTCATACTTCAAAGCATCACTACCCTTGTTTTTAGTTCTGATACACTCTAATAACAAGCATTTTAAAGGCACACCCACAGAATCAAAAAACCCCTTAGTAACTGATAGACCCTTTCCTTTTAAGAACCCTTTCCTTTTATGTATTTCTTTTAAGTTATTATGTACGGGACTATAGTAAATAAACAAAGAAAAGTTTAACATCTTTACTAACACCTGCAGCAGGTTTTCCTGTGTAAGCACAGCACTGTGAGAGCAGAAAATGGACTGTAGAGAGACTTAGACAAGCCATGGGCTGCATTTATGAATATTTTTTGTAGCTTCTCTGTACAAAAAAATGTACAGATTGTTGGTCTACTAAGAAATTTATAGTACACACCACTGCTTTAGAAGTTGGGCTTGGAGCTGTGCTGAGTCAGGAACATGTCAAAAGAAACACCCAGTTTTATATAAGTCATAAACTGTTTCCTCAGGTAGAACATTATATGATTAGAGAGAGAAAAAAAAAAGAAAAGAAAGAACATCTAGCCATTAAGTGTGTAGTGAAGGTATTAAGGTACTTAATTATACTGGTCACAAACCATCATTCCATAGCTTGGATAAATCAAATCAAACATGCCAGACTCACCAGATTGTACATTCCACTACAGTCTTTCCACTTTTCAGTACATTAATTGAATTAATTGCTTTAATGCTGACTGCTTATCACTGAATAAAGCCAGCAGAAAACATATTTAGTTATTTTCTCCATAAAATTCTAGCATGTAAAAATACTTATTAACAAAAACAAATCATCTCACAATGTCGACCAATTATGATTGCAGAATCAGATCAGTTACGCAGGATTGGAAACAGACACCAGCTGATAATTGTAAGATTTGTTCCAAGAGTTGAAGAATACCAAACTACTTATTCGAAATAATGTCTGGATGAGCACAAATTGGATCAGCGAGGATGTAAACAAGTGTTCAGACAAAAAGAAAATTACGAAAAGAGGATTCAATGAAGGTAACTCATAGACAAACATAGAAGATGTAACACTGCCACATCCATTTTCTGATGCCCTATTCCATCCTCAGTTTTGCTTTCAATCATGATGCTACATCCCATCTGTACGTTTCTCAGGCATTTAACATGAGCCACCCTGATTATGCACCAGACCTTGCAAAATATTGCACTGTCTGCACAGTGTCAGCAGAGAACCTGAAGAGAACCTGCACGTTCTCTCTCTCCACAAAAAGGGAAGATATATACTAGCTACTAGTTATATTTAAAGAGATTTTACATGTATAACATGTAAATCATAGGTCACCACAGAATCAGCAAATCAGTTGTACTTAGAGACCATTTTATACAATTCCAGTTTAAAAAAACACGTATATTTGAAAAAATGGCTAATTTTTATCAAATGTTTCTTTAAGTAACTTTAAAGGGTATCAATCATGTAACAGCTAGTCTATCCAAAGGTAACCTGCAGTCAGTCATCACTGACACAAAGAAATCAGCCTCACTATATATATACATTATTTATTTTTTTTCTTCCAGTGTATCATTTAATTCTAAATAAATTCTCAAAGCAACCTGTTTCTAGCATTAGTTAAAATTCTGTTCTGTATCCATATTTTGCAAGAACTTTGAAGCTATTATTTCTGAAACCTTTAATATTGGTGTCTATTCTCCAAGTAATAAAATGCTACTAAATCTCAACTTCTGAAGGGCTTAACTCACCTCTGGAAAAAAAATAGATCAGTTAGATTTGTGGGTATTAAGCATGTTAAAGCCCTTTAGTTTGCAGGTCTAAAAGGTAAATGTACTCTTTATATAGTAACCAACTAATTCGGTTTATCAACCATTTAAGAACAAGAGTGAAATGCAAAATTCAAACAAAATACAAAACTGATTTTCAGCATTGCACAAATATAAACAGTGACTCCTGACAACAAAGAGAAAGCATATCTTGTCAAAAGTTTATGGATGCTGTAAAAATTCTGAGACCAGAAGATTTTTTTTTATCACCATGGATCGCACCCTCATAGTAGTGACAATAGGTGCAGTATTCCTGTTTTTTGGAGGACCAGATCAAAGAGACCCAGGCTGCCAACCACTTCATGACACACTAGAGGTGTTACTCCCATGAGCACAGTTCCGCAGCACTAAGTAGTGGATCCACTATTCTGTCTCAGAATATTGAGTTGTGCTCATCACATTTTCTTTGTCCCTCTCCCATATTTTTTAAACACCCTACTTGTTTTACTAGAAAATAAAACTTATAATTGTATCTCGTTATACCCTGAATTACACCCTGGTTATAACCTGAATCAAAAGATATGGCTTTACTAATAAGCATTTTCAAGACTATCATGACAACTAATGAAATACCATTGGCCTGCATGGTAAAGAAATGCTTGATAAATAACCCACCTCCACTCCTACTAAAATAAAAACATTAGTCTTACTTCATTAATTTTTGTTTTTTAGCAGAGTCTTTGAAGCTTCTGAATTCCTCTCCTTCTTTAATCTCAAAAAATTGAGGTTTCAGTAGTGTTTGCTGATCCTCCTTGAACCTTTCCTGCCGTTTTACTTTTTCCTCTTGGCGCAGAAGTTTGCGCTGTTTCCTGACCTCTTCAACCCAGTCTTTTTCATCATCTGAACTCTCAGAACTTTCTGCATCACTCGGTTTTCCTTCTGGCTCTTCTTCCTCTTCCTGTAGACAAAAATAGTTTCAAATAAGTAATCATCAACTAATTTGCCTTTCAAACCATTCTTGCAAAGAGTACGTGACAGCTTTACATAAGCACAGCCGAAGAAAACTTAATTTGAAAAAACCATTAGCAGCAAATGAAGCAGGAAACAGATTATAAAATTATCTCCACCTACACACTACATGTTTTTCTGACCTGCATTTATGCAGACATATTATTTGCATCTGAACACAAACTATGATAACATTATTTACATCTAAACTATGGTAGCTGATAGATATTTTTCAACTTCTTTCCTTTTTTTTTTCCTAGGGTAAGAAGTCTGAATATTGGAAACAAAACAAAATAATATAGATTTTTCCTAATACAAAATATCTTACCTGTTTTTGTGCTTCCTTTTCCTCTAAGATCTTTAGTTTCTTCTTTCTTTTCTCACTTATTTTAGAAACAAGTGGGTTAAGCAGCCTAAATTCTTCACTCTGCTCATCTACTTGGAAATCTGGGTTCTCAAACATGACCTTAAAACGATCATCTTTGAGAAGACTAGGCAGATTCTGGAAACAAATAAGTATGAGTTAGTCAAAAAATTCTAAAATTGCTAAATCAAAAATCATTCAATTAACACCTGCTTAATTAAAAAAAACACTCAAACAATATGGGAAATGCCAGTTGCTTTCTCCTTCTAGGTTACATAAAAATGATTTATTCCAATCATGTTTTATTTCATTCACAAATCAAGTAACTATCACTCTACAAATCAAGTAACTATCATTTTAAACTATTTGTAAGCATGATGGTTTCTTATGAACATTTAATTCAGAAATATTAGTGTATTTAAACTGTCTACAGTTACACAGTTTAAATACACTATTACTAATATTTCTGAATTAAATGTTTCTCATATTCAGCCAGCTAATTTAGCAATGCGTTGATATCTATTGGCTACGTGGTAGTACCTCCAAAGTGAATAGCCTTATAAATACTCATGTAAAACAAAATATTACAGTAAAACACATCTTTATACAATACTACTACTGTTTTGGTCTAAATACTTAAGAGCAAGTGTTTTGGTATATATTATACAGCTTTTCCATGCTGCCTTCACAAAGAGCATTGGAAAACCCAGTCTGTCGCTGTTAAAAGAAAATTAAGTCAATATAAATTACGCCACTGCTGAATTGGGCAGTGTTCAACTTATGTGAATAAGCTGTTATCTTAAATCACTGGCTACATAGTTTTTTTTTTTTATCATAAAAAGCTTGTCTGTCAACATTGCCAAGCTTAAGTACATTTATCCCACCCCAACATTAAATTTCCATAGCTATCTAACAAGGGAAAGAAAAAAGAAAAATATACAGAAAAGAACACTTGTAAATCTCAACTTTAAAATTATTGCAAATGTAGGACTTGCAGTTTTATTTGGCAAAAATAATAATAAAAAAACTTATCCCGTGCCTCAAATACCTTGCTTTTCATAAGACTCTTAATGTCCTTTCAGAAAAATAATCAGAATATATTTTAAAGTACTCTTTTTAACCACTTAAACATACAATCCATTTTCCTAGGCAATTTTTTCCTCCTTTTGTGCCTGTTTATTGAATATATATTTCCTTTGTAATAGAGGCTTGAAAAGTTTGTATCTAAGCCTTTATCACTACCACCTTTTCACCAATTCATGCCATCACCTCAGCTATAACACACAAGGTTCCATTAGGTGCTTCACAAAGTTAATGTCTGTCCTGCTTCCCATTTCATGAATATTTTGTTACTGTGACAATAAGCCCCTACAAGTGACATCTACATAATGCACCAGATCTTTTTGCTACATTATAGAGACTAAGCGAATTTCTGCTATGCCTCTCTCCCCTACCAAATACTAAATATTAAGGGGTTTTTTTTCCCTTTATATAACATCTCAGATAGAAATGGATTACTGTCAACATCAACTATTATCAACTGTTGCATAAGAGTGAATCATTTTGACTACTTAGTAAAATCTTAATTACATTTAATAAAAATACTAACAAATGGAGTTCATATGTACAAAGAAAGGCAATTACCCTGCAATGTTAACCTGGGCAACTGCCTGCTCTACAGAAAATGCCTATCTTCTTGTAGTTACCATCAAAAAATACTACCAAATGAAAAACATGTGGTTTTTTTTTTGACAACTTTGTTACTGATACTGCATTTGGCTAGCTTCTGGATGCCTATGAAACCCACATCATCTTTACAGTGAGTATGTCATCATTATATAGATGACAAGGTTACTACATGGCATTTTTGGTTCTCCAGCTACAATGAAGTCCACCAGTCAGAATAAGTTCTCTAAAGAGATAAGAAACAATGGAAATTTGAATCTGTTTGGCCAGATAATGGTAATCAATCACTGTAAGTGCTTCTATTTCTGTGTTGCCTTCAAAACTAAAGCTTACCTTTTGTTTCCTTTTTCTAGCAGCTTGTTGCTCCTCCTCTTCTTCAATCAATTTGAGTGCAAGCTCTTTATTCACTTTAGGAAGTTTCTGATGAAGTAAATGCAATTTACCCATATATTATTCTTTCATGTATAAAAAAGCCATACATGCTTTATCTCCAAAATTGCTTTTTTAAAAAAATTATTTACACCATCTAAGACTCTAGATGAAACAAATTAAAAAATTATACTTACCTGGCCAGTATGACTAGAATCAAACATCATATGCTATTTTAACAGACTAAACGCTTCCTACAAAGCTAGTATTACATTTATTAGCTTTTTAATTTATCAGAATGGTAACCTATTGGATTAAGAATAAAGGAGAGAGGCCCCTACACAGCAATCTTACTAGAGATAAACAGAAAGTCCAAGCGGGCTTTTTAGTAGATGACAGAAAGCACATCGTACTGAGAAAAGACAGTTCTCATTCACTATTACAACCATTATAAGGAACAAGAGCTCCTTGGTTTATTTAGAACATTTCCAAGTACTAGTAAGGTTTGGAGAAAAGTTGCATAGAGCTTCTGTATTGTTCTTCCCTTGTAAGGCATGAGGTATGGTACTTTGAAAGCATTTATTTTTCCTTATATGTTGTAAATTCAATTTAGGAAGCTACCAGATAAAAACAGAGTCCCACAACAGTATTTTTATACATCTTTTTCAGAACATTATATTTGAATGGCCTATGTCATTTGGTTTAATGACAGAAGTAGAAACTGCAGATTTAATGACTAGATTATCTGATGAAATGCCAAATGTAATGACAGCTCTTCCTTACTGTTTAGTATCATCTTTTCTTATTTGTAAGATTCATAAGCATTGAAATTTTACACTTGTATTCAAAAAGAATAAAAACAAACTTTACTTTGCATATCAGATGATAAACAGAATCAAATCTCAGTAATTACATCTTTGAGATAATGTATTACTTCTTATGAATACTTATCTCCAGAGGCTCACTCATTGGAAACAGGATTTACCTTTAGTTGAACTCTCTGCGCTCGTGTCTCTTCTATTTTCTGTCTTATTTTCTCTCTTCTGTATTCTTCGTATGCAAATGGGTTCGCCATCATTTTTGCCTTTAACCGAACAGAAAAAAGTAAAGAAAAATACAACTAATGCAAGAGACAGTCCTCACGTGAAAAAAAAATAGCACACATGTTTTATCATTAAAAGCAAAATTTACAAGAACCAGCCTTATTTACCTTATGGTAAAGTCTTATGTCCATGAAAAAGCCATGCATATATGCTCTGAGTAATGACGACCCGATGAGATGAGCAAGGCCTGGGAAAAAATTATAGAGGATTTCAAAGAACTTTGATATATAAAGAACTCCTCTTTCAAGCAAGTCACTTCACTTACTCGATCCAAGACAAACAAGCACTACCAGCACAGCACATCTCCAACAGTCACATCTATTACATCAAGACAGAGTAAAGCCACAAGAAAATCATTTAGCCCAGCAAGAAATATGAGCTACTTCAGAGCATTATGGTTCTTTTTTTCTTTTCATAATACATGTTAAGCACACTTTCTAAAGCTGCCCACTAAAGAAAGTATAGAAGGAAATATTTGAGAGAACTTTTTTGAAAGTCCATACACATTTGACTATCGCTTTTTTACTGTGGTATTGAGCTGTTTTTAATTAAAGAGTTTTTGCCTGGGGTCACTGTCTTTGAAGAATCAACATGTTGAAAGAAATACAGTACCACATCAGATCATAAAACTGTCACCCTAGGCCTAAAATAAGCAAGAATTAATATACTTAAGTTTTCTCAGATTTTCATACCATATATCTTCACAAAATTCCAAAATTGAGAAAAAAAGAGAAGCTTTCTATTAAAAAAAATCTCCTCAGTAGATCAGAGATCTTTACAAATTAAGAATAAACAAACTTAATAATAACCAAAAAAAAAAATGAGAACTCTGTGCAACCAGAAAGCAAAGTTCTCTCTAAAGAGTTTTAATTGTTTCCGGGAGTCAATCTTCCTGAATATTCCAAAACAAGAGTACTCTAGTTAATAGTTAGTAATAATATAAAACTTAAAAAACAAACAAACAAATAATAATTTAAAAAATAGGTTACATGAAGTGAAGGTTCCCCCACCGCCTTACACTCACTCTTTATTTGAAAACTTGCATTTTTGAGGAAATCAATTCAACTGTGTCATAGGGCATTAGAGCAGAAGCCCCATTCCCAGTCAACTCTCCATGTAGGCAACACCATGGTACCTTAAACCTTTCAGTGGTGGCCACTGATAAAACTAGAGGAAATGGCCAAAAAATAAAGCATCAAAATTTCCACAGGAACTTAAGGAAAATTTTCTTGACAATGAGGGTGACAGAGCACTGGAACAGGCAGCCCGGAGAGGTTGTGGAGTCTCCATCTCTGGAGATCTTGGAACCCACTTGGATGCAGTCCTGTGCCACGTGCTCTAGGTGGTCCTGTGTCTGCAGGGAGGTTGGACTAGATGATCTCTAGAGGTCCCTTCCAACCTTAAGCATTCTATGATGATTCTATTGTACTATTTTTTTCAGCTTCAAATTAGGACCTGCATGCTACACTGAGATCATCTACTTCACTACTGCTAAAGAGGCAGGGGCTTTGAAGGACCTTCTCCTTGTATGGCCTCCTGTCAGGCCTAAGTCAAAGGTCACAAAGTAGCGTTTTAATCATAGGTAAAGAAATTTAAAATAACTTGGAGTAGAGCATCACAAAAATCATCATACGTAACAGGAAGATAAAGAACTTATTAGCTTGAGTGAAACCTACTTCCTTTGCTAGATGATTTTCAGAACTATAGTACCATATGTGTCAAAAATGTGCTTCTATTGGCCCTGGAATGGTTGCTATTTTCTGAAGGAAAATTTTACATTTAATGAAGCTAACTTTTTGCAGTCAAATTTTGTCTCTGCTTTTGATGTGAGCGCCAAAAAAAATATGGAGAACCTACAAAAATATTTTGAAAGCCAAATTAACTTTTCCTGTGCCTTCCACTAAGTGTCTGAAAGCACACACACAGCCCTAGACGTATCATACCAGCAAATATCAATCTTCTTCTTGTAATAAATATCTGAGAAACACAAATGTCTTACACTGGACAGGAACCACAGAACGTAAAGCTATCAGTCTGGTATATTAATAACCGAAAAGTCTGGTAGAAATTGTTGCCAACAGATTTCTAAGAGTCTCCACACTCCTTATTAGTGTGTCACATCTGAACTTACTCATGAAAATGATCTAAGGCCGAACAAAGATGACAATTACAGAGGAGATTCAAGTGTTTTACCTAAATTTTCAAGGTCTTTTCTGGTAACAAATTTGTAATCATCATAAACTGTGCTCTCTGGATTCTCTTCCAGCTCTTCAGTCAAATTGTCCAAGAAGGAACACCATTTTGGGGCAGGTCCTAAAACCTGTAGACATGAAAAAATGTATTAAAATTTTATCTTCTTACACGGAAAACTACAGCTAGCCTCGCAGCTACTGTATGACAACACAATAACAAACAAATCCTTTTGAAAACAAATACACCTTAAGAACAACAGCAGTTTGAAAATACAATTAATCCCACTGTTAAGATTACCAATAAGGAGTACAATAAATTATGTAAGGGGTTATTTTAATTTAGGTCATTTATTTGAGGCCAAAAATATAGATGTTTCATGTTTAGCTGTTTCAGGTCTGATTAATTTATTAAAAGCTACCCCCAGAGCCAAATATTATAGATACAACTATGAACTTTACTAATGGCACTAGATATCAAACTAATCTGCAAAGTAAAGCTGGATCTTGAACTCATTAGCTTACTAGACAATCATGTTAAATCCTATTCTGTCCTAGTTAATTTTAATTAAAACAAAACACCGTGTAAACATTTTGTACTTTTTATTCAAGAAAAAGCACATATTATATGAAGAAATAATGCTTCCTCTAAACTCTCCAAGTTAACAATTAACTCCCAAAGAAAAGGCAAAATATCTGTAAAATTTTCTTCAAAAAATTTAAATCACAGCTGAGAACCATGGCATTTCAAAAATTGCACTAGATCATTCTTTTTTTACATTGTTGCCTATTTTATTGCAGTAAGTTAGGAGCTCTCAAGGAAAGAGCTATGTCAGTGACAACAAAAATTCACATTTAATTAATTAAACAAATCTTCTCTGTTCCACTTTAAGAATTATACAACATTGATTGACTTCATGCCATCATTTCAACTAGACATTTTTTGTCTCCATTTAGATTTTTAAATATTCAGTTATTAGCCTAAAATTCTTTTCTTTCAAAGCTAAATGCCAAAATTAATATTAACAAGAATGCAGACTAACTATATTACGTTTCATTTTTTTCCATGCTATTCAATAGATCACTAATCTGATTTCATTATAAGACTTCAAATATGACTGGGATGGAGGAAAGATCTTCTCTTCAGTTTAACTATACTCTGATTTTTGATAAAACTGTACATCTTTTATAAAAATAGGTTGTTTACTAACTAAAAAACCCTTCTCTTGTCATATAATTTGTCTGCTGAAGATTGTTAGAAATGAGATCAGAGAATTCTTGACTCGTGTCCACTCCAATTAAACAAAAGTTTCCCTTCATACCATCTTACTGACACGTTGTGTGAAGATCTCAATCACTTCAATAAACCTTTTTCTTCACTTCAATGTCTATGACAACATCTGTTCAAGATTTATACAGCACACATTACTCCAAATGCTCTGGGTAATGCCCAGTGCGATCTTCTTTGACGTAAATCTTTAAATGGACAACTAAGGCAGAAGTCTCAGAAACATGGGGAAATGGGAAAAAGAAAATCTGCTATTAAACTGCAGCTCCTTCTAAATATCCCTGTACTCAAAGTCGGGCACTGACCTCTATGAAACATCATCTGTCATGAAACACCTATAAGCTAAAAGACCTGATTATTCAACATAACCTGTGTAGCAAGCTGGAGAATCAGATCATAGAAAATAAGGGGGACACAAGACAATAAACCTAAAACAACATAACAGAATACTAGGAAAAATAGGAATGTCGACCATTATTCAGATTTCTTATATAATCTGACCAGAAGGAAAGTCCTATAGAGATGTTTGTGTAAATGTAATTAGTTTTCATCTCTGCCAGCCTACTGAAACTGCCTGCCTACCTATTTCAGGAAGCCTGAGGAGTTTTGCTGTAGGCATTAAAGCAGAACATTTTTAAGGCTAAAGTGAAAGGAGGAAATTTAAAAATGAAAATAGCAAATAAGAGCAGACACAACAGGAAGAAAAAAAAAAACACACAAGCAAGAAATTTCCTTCTCCTGCAAGTGTATTTGTTTATAGTTTTGTGTAGTATTGTCCAGTATTGGTGCTCCTCTTTCACTTACCACCAATGCACAGATGCCACGGGATAATACAAGAACTATCAGAAAAGACAGAAAACCCTGGCCTGTGGGTCACATCCACCAGAGTGCAAGTTGAGGGGTTGCTCTGGGGTGTCTCTCCTGTTAAGTGACTGGGAATGCCACCTAGACACCACCAAAAGGAAGGAATCCCCGAGCCATCACGAGCTGCCCAGCCACTGCGCGACAAGACTTGACGGCCGGTAGGTCACAACAGGCACAAGGATCAGTCGGGATGGGGCCCTCCCTCCAGGCAAGACCACTCTGCCCCAGACAGGCTCCCACTGCAACGCTCCCATTTTACAGGGCTCACAGCCAGGTCCGGCCATTGCCTTTGACGCATTATTACAGGATGGAATCACTGAGGACCCTTGGAGAGCACTCAATCCAACTCCTGCTCAAGTAGGTCCCACAGAGCAGGTGACACAGGCCTCTGGGCAGCTCCAAAGAGCATGATTAACACTACCTTAATACAGCTTTGAACTCCTCTGTTTTACTAGATATTTAAATTAATAGCACCATAAATCTTACAAGGCACAACTCCGAGATATTTTGCACTTATTATGAGTTAAAGAATCTTGAGGACTTCTGTAGAATATATCATATTGTCATCACTCTTAATTTCGCCTGAAATCAATGGTATTCTAGGACAGACTAGGTATTATTCCCAAACCACAACAGATGTTTCTTATCTTCAATCTGGAACACTACACACACAGCACTTGCTTTTCTAAATGCCATTCAACAATTTGACAGCCAGCTTCACAAAGTCACTTGAGCCACAGAAAGACTAGGTCTAATCCGAACTAATACTAAGCATGTAATTCTGGGAACAATTTCAAGCAGCTCAGGATGCTTAGCAGCTTGTATAGACAAATGTCACAAGATTTAAATGAAACAACTTTGAATGCACAGAAAGATGTCTACTATTAAGCATTTGTCTGAAGGTTTAAGGGGAACAAGTCTACCCAAGCAAATTGACTGTTTATGCTTTCTTCTTGTGAAGGAGCCAAAATGTATTCCAAAACATATTTTTAGGACATGGAATTTTAAGCCCCTGGAAGACTTGATACGGGGCAATGGTAACTGTTAGGCTACATGAAAATGTCAAAAATACATTAAGATTCAAACTGCTGGAACCCCTCCCAACCTTTATTGATCTGTTTTAGCAATTTTAAAAATGCAAAACATTTACAGACAGCATAAATCAGATTAGAAAGTAATTAGGTAACATTTGCATGAATTCCTCTGGGAGAGAAGATCAACTTAATGAACGTGGCCACATCATTCAACAAAAACACTTAAGAGCTTCCAGAGGTTTTATAAAGCACAAGTATTAGCTGTCTCCTTGCCTCTGTACAGTTTCTCAGGAATTAACACTGTAAGACAACACCATGAAGTACCACAGTAACAGCAACACAACTCAAATCAAGTACGGAAGAAAACTCTCCACTGGATCATAGAAACGTTGGTTTCCAGTTCGGAAAAGACCTGCAAGATCATTGAGTCCAACCGTAACATATGCAATATTATGCCATTACTCTTGTGTAATATTATTTTAAAATTAAGCTTCTTTTCAAAAGTTTTCAAATAGTTCGTTTTGGTATTCTATATGGATCTTAAGTAAAGCAGCAAAAATGATAATTATATTTTTTAAAAAATCACCACATTTGAACAATAGCGATTAAAACAAAGGTAGCATATCTGTAAGGACTTCAACAAAGCTCTGAATAGGGTGTCTCATGTAAAATCACTAGCTGAAACAAGAGTCTCTAATAACTGTAAGGCAAGTAAGGAACTGGCTAAAGAGAAAGCTTATGCTGAAAGAGGAATTACTGTATGGAAATAAGGTTGCAAGTTACACTCAAGTGTTTCACATTAAATATTTTTAGTAATGACCGTCACATATAGTACAATAATGCCAATAACATCTGCTGATGATAATCTGTCCAAAAAAAAAAAAAAATCAAAATCTCTCAAGAAAAAACAGCTGCCTTGAAAAATTTAATACCAGAAACTAGATCCAACTTATATCCAATGACTATCAGTTAAAAAGAATAGAAAGAAATAATCAATAGTATCTCCAATGACTATCAGTTAGAAAGGATAGATAGAAAGAATCAATACTATCTGATAGAATAGATAGAAAGAATTGATACTCTCTGATCCCACAACAGTGAAGTATAAACAAATAATTTTAGGATGCAATCTGATATATTCACAAAAAAGATTATTCAATTTCATTGCCTGTGGTAAATTGGGACTGGACTTCATAATAAGAAAATTCCTCCATTCCTCTGTTCCCACGAGGCAAAAAAAAATGCAAGACATTTCAACAAGACATTTCAGTAAGATTCCTTTCTAGATTACACTTACATATATATACATACATATATATATATATATATAAAAATATGTGTGTTATCATGCGAAGACCCAGTAATAGCACACACATACATATCTGTAACTAGGAGCCAAATAATTACAAAATAATCATAATTTAGGCATTTTTTTTCTTCTAATTAAAATGACACACTAAAAGTCATTAAGTTTTTAACATGACACATTTTTTTAAAAGCAGTTCCCTATCCACGCATATATATTGTCAGCTTCAATCATGCCACTTAAGGAGAGGGAAAGGAGAAACAGCTGGGTGATTCCAAGGGTGTGGACAGTGACTGAAACATACAATTGCTTTTCAACATAATTAGCTCCCTAATTGCACAGCCAAGTTTAATTAATGCAATTACATGAGTAATTAATTACTACTCATTTTAAGAGTACTGGCTTAAATGTTTTGTTCACTAATTTTGAGAATTAAGAGAGACAGATCTCAATATGAAATTATTTTGAAAAGTTACCACTATATGCATTCAAAAACAAGTTTTACATTAAGTGTAAGTGGTAACTCTCAAAAGGCAAGTATATCAATTCCTGTTGACACTTTGACACTGTCAAAACTTGTTGACACCACAAATTTACTCTTCATTCTTGTCTCTAAGCTTTTCAGTTTCTGGTCAAGAACTTGAAGGAACTTAAGAAATTACAATGTGTTAGAAAGGAGCCTCAGGATGATTTTATCTTATTGCATTGTCATTTTCAGTATTATTGCCTTACCTTGTGCTCAAAACACCTTCACAGAATCATAGAACAGTTGAGGTTGGAAGGGACCTCTAGAGATCATCTAGTCCAAACCCCTGCTCAAGCAGGGACACCAACTTCCATTCCTTTCAAATCTATACTTTCCCTACAGAATCTCTAAAATCAACTTCAATTCCCCCCTGTTAATCTCATGAGTAATCCCATTTTATTTACTGAATACTTTTTAAAATTCACTAAATGAAATTCGTTTTAGGAATAACCTTTCTAGGAATCTCCCATATTCCATCATTTTTCAGCGTCATGCTTTCATTCATTGTACACGATACCTTGTAGGTTCAGGACTTTAATGCTAACTGAACTTCCACTGCAATCAAGGAGCTCATTGGAACACAGCTATGACCAAGACAGACACTTTCGAACATTTTTCTTTTTCAGCATGCTACTGAAAAAAGCATTGCATTTGGTTTTAAGCCCACACACACATAAATTTCGCTCAACTCTATAAATCAAATGTTGCTATCGCTGTCTCACTCTCTCATCCTAACATCTGGTGGCAGATTCACTCATCTGACAAAGGCTGGTTTTCCTACCATTCACTATGCAATGGATTTGGATATGGGCAGCCAAATCAAAGATTTGGAGGTTATATTTCTTATAGAATATAAAAGCAACCTTGCTTTTAAGACCTTTCCAAGGTTAAATAAAAAGAAAAAAAAAAAGAAGAAATAAAAAAAGGAAGAAGAAAACCACTGCTGCAGAAACTTGCAGACATCTAGGAATAACATAGCACATCTTTCTGCTACGGTATTTATCAGATAGCAAGTACTTCTTTTTGTACTTCTAAGCTTTTTGGCTTTTTAGCTTTTTTTTTTAATCTCAGATCATCTGATCTCACATAAATTATTCAGTCACACGTCTGATCTGATCTCCAATAAATTATTCTGTCACAGGTCTGCTCTGATTTACTGTGAGTGTCTTCTTGTTGAAGCCATCACTTTGAGGAAAATAACAGTCCTGTGGTTCACAGACTTGGAAAAATACCCTCCAGGATAGAAACAACATTTTTTTTTTCAGGAAAAAAAGTTATTACTCTTTAAACTATAAATATAATTAACAGAATAATTCTCATCCTCACTACAGAGGACGAAAAGAGGGGACTTCTCACAAGTCATCTCTAACTTCCCAGCAGTGGCATTAAAAGTTAAAGAGTCTGAAGTCTAAAGAGTCAATATCCTTATAATGGTGATTTTACTACATACGTTAAGAGCTTCTCTCTACAATCTAAATTAACAAGGGGAATGAAAAATAAGCCAAAAAAATGGAAATTCATCTTGCCCATTTCTCTGATCGCACAGGAAACTGTTTCGTGGTGTGAAAACTTGCTTCTTGCAGTTTTAAGTGACCACGAACAATAGGGCTCTCACAATACAAGCCAGATGCTAGGTAAAATGTTATAGCATGAGAGTCATTACATTAAAGAAAATAAAACTTACCGTACTGGAGTTCAAAGCATAACTTGTGCTTTAGGGAAATTTGAGGGATGCTACAGATATAAAAGTACGAGAAATGCCAAATCCAACTCTTCCTGCTATTCTACGCAACAGAAACTCTACTGGAAATCTAAGAATATGTGAGCTTCTAATAACAGACTACCATGGTTTGCTCTTTGCAAATGTTGGAGGATGACTGCTGTGGTAGGTTTTACTACTACTGACAGATAACACACAGGAAGAAAAGGCAACAAATATTTGGGAATGTCTGACACCTCTAAACAGATAATGAAGATACCAGCATAAACCAATCAAATATTTTCAGTTCTAGCTAAAAAAAATTTTATATAACTTGTGAAATCATTCTGGGTAGGAAACATTTTTTGTTTGGTTGGTTTTTAAGCAGGAAAAAGTCATTACTCACAACACATTTGGCTCACGAATGCGCGCAACACAAGATGGTAACACAGGTAAGTCACCAAGTTGCCTGCTACTCCTGTTTCTGAGAGACAATGAAACCAGAACTTGCCTTAGATGACCTCACAAAGAAAATTTGTACATGTTTTGTCTTTTCTAATTAAGAAGGTAAAAAACGTCCTTATTGCAAGCTGACAAATCATCTACAGTTAATTATAAAGAAGTATGAACTTAACTGCCGGCATGGTGCTGTCTGTTAAAGTCAGACCAGTTTTGTATAGCCACAGTATCATCCCTATAAGCAAAAAGCAGGGCTCATATGCTTTCATATTTTATATGGGATGTTGAACTACTACATAATCAGCATAAAAAAAATCTGAAGAATTTTACAGGAAGGTTAGAAATTGTTTCCTGATTATCACACGTCGGAGCTTTCTTTCTGTGTATGTGAGAAGTGGTGCTCTGAACTGGTGCATGGGAAATGCAGGATATCCTTTGTTGGGAATAAGCCCAATGTGTTATATTTCGGTTTGAAAGTGTTTAGGTTAAAACTAGGAAGTTCACATTTCTGTTTGTCAAGATAAACAACTTTTTTTTTTTTTTTTTTTTTCCCCCTAGGCTTAATACTGTAAGATAAGCAATGTATTATTCACCTGACATCCACTTTTATATTGTTTGCACAAACTCATGTGGAAAGGATCAGCACGTTCTGGATGGAAAACACTAGCTCTAGAAGGAATGATACACCAAAGCTCATCATTAACTCAACAGCCAAGACGAGCTCAGGTGTCTTTTGACTAACGAAAATGTTTTTCTTTTAACATCGCTGTCCTTGGAAGAATGATTATAGTGTGCTACTATTTAACATCTCTGTTTACCATCCCTTTTTAACCATTTCCCAGTTCTCTAAACAAGCAGTGGTAAGGTTAAAAGCAACACTTACCATTCCGTGTCCTACATTTTCAAATACAAATTTTATCACATTTTTTCCTAAGGAAAACCAAAACACTTTTCCACACTATATACACACAACTCAGCTTCATCACAGGGTCTTCAAGATGACAGTTGAAGTAGCATTAATTCCAGAATGACCTAATACCATCAGTCAGAAGACATGAAAACATCCTAAAAGATTGAAAATCTAACAGGATAATATCAATTTGTTCTACTATTGTCAAAACATCAGTGACAAATACAGCAAGATCTGCACTGTTTGCTTTACAGCTTTCACCATACAGAACCCAAAAATCAGGTCAGAAGATCTTGCTGCAACTTCAAACCACACCCATAAAATATTTGGATGAGAGATGAGTATTGACAACATTGCTCCTAACTGCATTAAGTATAAGATGCGAAGAGCTGTTTTACCTAAATTTAATCTCCAGCATATGGAGACCCAAGACAGAAAAAAAAAAAAGACAATGAGTGGATTCCAAAATAATGGAAGAATGACTGAGAAAGCCTTAGATTGAGAAAACTATTCTGAAAGGCTATGATCACAGAGGTAAGTGATTATAATAGCACAAAGTAGAAAAAAATCTTTAAGTGACAAACAACATGATGTACAGTGACAGCTATCTGATGATTACAACCTCTTGCACAGAGCTACCGAACAGCAATCACCAAACTGACAAAAATATGAAACTATTTCAGATAAAAGCTTTTGCTATCTGTAAATACAACTCTGGCCAACTCAGTAACAAGCAGATTTAGAAGCAGCTAACCTGGAATCCTACAACCCAACCAAAACAGGCTCATCTTTAGTTTGCCAGTTCCAAATAGGTATAAAAAATAAATAAATAAATAAAGGGGATGAACTGAAGTATTAAAACTTGCACTAACTCCAGTGCATTAAGTGAAAACATACAACCTGGTAAAATTTGGTGTCTTAATCTGTGATGATGTTTTTTCATGTAACTAAGGAAAAACTGGCACCACTTTTGTAAGAATGAATATTTTTGAAGAATGCACAAAAAAGATTATGTTATAAAGTAATTAGATTGGTAGATGATTTTAGAAATAGGGGGAGATAGATCATTTAAAATAGCACGTATTAAGAACAAGAAGCATGAGGAAAGGTTGGTTTTGTCAAAAAGCCACCCAATTTGAGAAGAACAAAGTTCAAAATATTTTTGGCAATAAAAGACTCCACATATCTGAAGTAGGCATTGTATTAGAAACCAGACCCATTATAAAGATATTCTTGGAGAAACTCAATTACTGAGTGGGCAAGAAATATTTGCCCTTGAAATATTTCCAACTCCAACAATCCTGAACTAGGAGAGTGCTAGGCTATCAAATGATTTTCCAAAACCACCTGAAAAGAAGCCAGAGACGCTCCAGGATTTATTTTTTCTTAAAGAACTTAATATCTTCTCTACACCAAAAGTACATTGCTTCTAGCCCCAACAAGGAGTTTTCTGCCAAGACTGCAGGAAAGTAAAAAAAATCCAGAAACACTGTATTACACTCAATTAATTACACTCTTAATTGCTCTCTTCTTCTAACAGACTAATGAAGAGAGCAAGTTTCAGTTTCAGTATGTAGCCCAAAGTTTTGAGTCCTACAAAGGAGACAACTGACTTGAAATGTCTGTGCAAAGATCAGACACGTTCAGGTAAGCAGTAGCAAAAATTTGGGGTGAATAATATCTTTTCTCCCTGTTTTCCACCCAAAGCATACAGGAGACAATTTAGGAATTTATTCTGTACAATCTGCAGAACAAAACAAAACACTGTATGTTCAGGAAGCCAACAGTCTAGACTAAACCATGTGGCTGATTTTGCATCTCAGTCCAGCCGACTGCCATGTGTCAGTGAAGCTCCTTCCTCTCCTCACTGCTTGGGCCAGGGCCCGGCTGCGCTATTGAGTCAACTCCCATTTCTGAGTCAGTAGGCTGAAAAGTATCCCAGGGCACACACAACTTTCATTTCGGCCTTCCCGAGGCGCACATCAAAGCCATGGGCCCAGCAGCCAGCTGGCAAGAAGCAGCTTTCAAATGTTTGCATAAACTGCAAGTTAACTATTAACTGCTGGCGAGCAGCCCAATTTCAGTCAGAGGCGCTTGCCCTCAGTGAAGGCCACAAAACAGAACAAAACTGAAGTCTCTAAGCTAAACCACTCAAGATGTTACCTCTGTGAAAGAAATATTTCATTTTAACAGTTAGATTCAGCTTGGCTTTTATTCATTCCCTGCACACGGAATTTTCTTGTCATTCAAAACCAAATCTGCTTGACCTTTCTAGGAAACCAAAAATCACCTTCCTTTTCCCTGTTCTAACGGCTCTGCATACAAAGGGCACGACTGTTGAGAATTTTTTTAGGACAAGCATAGCTCCCTCAGACATTCCTAGTCTCAAATGTCATACATATCTTGCTGAAAATTCTGCAAGAAAAGCTGAAGCATGCCAACATTATGAGATTTGTTGTAAACTTTTTTTATAATCTCAAAGTTCAAGAGAGTGATTCCTGACTTTGGCCATGGAAATTTGGCTTTGCCATTTGCAGCAGAGAGAACGGCCACATCTGCATGGACATTTCAGCAAGACATGAGCTCAGGGTGTCCGTGCTCCGATCCGTCCAGACACGAGGCCCTCCGAGGTCAGAGCCGCGTCTCTGCCCGCGCTCATGAAACCCCGCTGAGAGGCAGGTTAGCTCAGGCTCATTGCTCAGAAAGACTTGACTTCTTTGCATCTCTTCTTCTAAAGATTTATTTTCCACTTTATTAACAAGGAAGGCTAAAGTAGAGCAGCCTGCATTAGAAATCTGAAGTACCCTCCTTGACCATTGCCATGACAGTTCCTTGCAGTTGTTCCAGTAAAGGCTTTTAAAAATTTGCAGTAATTACTAGCATTAAAGGGCAATAAGGGGCCTGGGACAGCTGAATGGATCCTGTTTGGCTACGATATACAAAACTACCTCCAAAAGTTCCGAATAGACTGTCCACTGCATCAGTACCATTTCCCTCGGACGTTTATTCTGCTGTGGAATTAAAGAATAACAACATAATTCTCGTCATCATCTCAAAACGAGATAAAGTAGCAATCATGTTTATCTCAAAGCAAACAGACCAACTGAAAATCAAACTAGTTATTGGAAAAAAAGGAGTCCTAATTCTTAAAAACATATATACAATAAAAACAAGAAAAAATGCCTATGAAAAGAGGTCGAGCAATACAGAATTACCATGTCTTCAAAGTTTTATTCCAAAGACCCAGAAAGCTAAACTAATCCTTTTCTGTGCAAGGATATTGCTCAGTGTTTCAAGGATGGGAAGGAAACATATCTTAATATTTACTAACATACAAACCAAAGGACAGATGTTCATCCCTGAGCTCATCTAACCAGCCTCAAAGATCAAGAAATGACACTTTAACATTAAGACATTGAATTTTTCTTAATAACAAACACCCTGGAGCAGCTAAAGGCTGACAAAACTTCTCCATTTCACACTTTCTTCGTTTAGAAAAGAGATTTAAAAAATAAAACAAGAAAGAAAAGAAAAGGACAATAAAAATAGATTTAGTCAGCTATATTCTTGATTTTTAGGAAGTACAATAAGAAACTCTTCAATTACCCAACTGTACCAGCCCCTTCATTCTTGTCTGCGAAAAAGCAGATAAGGTAGATTGGCCAGTTACTGTAACATGAAACTTTTGTGTCTATTTTAGAATATTTTTTTCCTCACTCTCTTCAACTTTTCTACTATCTAAAGTGAGTACTCCATGCTTTTATACTACAAACAAATATTTTAAAACAAAACTATAGATTGCTGGAAAAAAATCAAGCCAATGCTTAAAATACACTCAGCAGCCTTCAGACTCAAAGCCATGCAATGAACTGGAGAAGTTTAGCTTTTATCCAATAGCAAATTGGGTCTGGGCAGTAGCCATCAAATGTTCAGTTTAATCAAAGTCTCACAAAAAGTGGATTCTCATTTGTATTTCTTTTCTTAGCACTTATGAACGAAGTGGGGGGTCCATTTGTATGTCCACATGCCACTGTGGACTCAGGTGGACTCAGTTGTCCATGTAACTAAGTATTTGATATTATAATCGAAGAAAAATGACAGAAGAGGTTAGAGAAAGAAAGACTTGTGTTGATTTTATCTGGAATGGCCTATGCTTTGCATAAATACTAGCTCCTATTAAATAGGTTCACAGCTAATACCTATTAAGTATAGTCTGAAATCTACCACAAAGTGATTATTGGCTAAAATTAATACATTTGACTTCAGAAACATGGATTTGGTATTTACAGAAAATTCTACAAAAATAAAATTTTTAAGATAGTAAAAAGTAACTATGTTTCAGGTTAACTTTGAATACTAGCAAAACACTGGCTAGAGCAAGTTCTAACAAACACTCATTGCCAGTGATGGCGAAGCAATTTTGGGGCTGAAATGCAATGTTGGATATGCATCTCTAATGCATGATACTTTACAACCGCTGTAAAATCCATACCTCATGCACACCTACAGAAAAAAACCTTTCTGCACAACTGTTTTCAGAGAGAAGCTGGAGAAGCTTCTTTTCCTCTGAATTATTTAAATTCAGTAATAGCTAGTCTATTCAAATTCTAAATAACATATAGACTTGGAAAGTATAAAAGCCTGTCTCCTCCAACCTATTAATTAAAAAGATAGCTAAAAATATCTGAGACTTATTATTTAAAATTGAGAGAAAAAAAGGAGAAAGTAAATAGAAACAAAATTTTCAATTTCTAACCACAGATAACATTTGTCCTTAAATGCAAAAACATTTGCTGCTCTCATTTCTCCCTCCTTTGGCATGCCAAGTGTATAACTGCACTAGTTAATATAATAAAATTTAGGATGGTTAGAAGTCATCAATTTACAACCAGAAAGTAACTCAACATACAAGACCTTAATATAAAATTTTGCACTTTTTTTAGAATACAAAAATCTAGTATGACATGCAAATACCATTGGTGCTATAAAATTGTTCAGGGGGTATGCAGTTCTGTGTGGACATCTACAAGACTTACATGAAATCAAAACCATGCAGGAAGAATTTTTTTTTTTTAAATCTTTATCTGAATTAAGATTTCTTAGCAGTTGATGCAAACCACAAGTAAAATATTAAAAAAAGAATGCCCAGAATGTGAATAAAGCAACTTAAGGACAAATGTACTTATTTCCAGTGTCCAGTTTGGCCTTCTGCATATAACATTCTCATACATATTCAAGTATTTATATCCTACCAGGCCAAAAATCCTACTGCATGTCCTGTATAATCAAAAACAAAAGGTGTTTGTGTTTCTGGGCAATTCCCCATAGGACCAGCACAAGGGTGGCTGCTATTGTCATACTATTGTCTCCCTAAAACCAATCCTCAAAGATGAACATGTAGCTGAGCTTTTCAAGTGACTATTTTCTCAAGTGAAACATTTTCATTCAGTAGGATATTGAGCAGAAGGCACTGCTAAGAACCACACTTGAAGCCACACAATAACATTCCTCTGTCAGAACAGAGAAAAATATTAAGTGCCACAGCTATGTCATATATGCTAAGTACTAAACACACTAATAAAATTGTTCATAGTGAAGCAAAATTATCTTCAAAATAAACTACATGAGTCCTATTTAATCATTCTTTTTTGCTCAACTAATCAAAAAGCAGTATTTTTTTTTCTTTCAAAGCTCCATACTTCCTATTGCCACTAGCCAGTTTTTTAACTGATAACAAAAGCCAGGATTAAACATTGTTTTAATAACATTATATGAATAAATTATGGGTAGCTTTATCTTCTTTATCACGAGAAGTCAGAGAATGTAAATGTGAAATTACAGAAATCATTTTCCAACATGAAAATTTTAACAGCACCAAACCATTGACAATATTAAAACAGCAATACCTTTGCTTATCAGTACTGAGAATTATGCAAAGTTAATTTGTATTACTTACTGGCATATAATAGATGTATATTTTAGGGGCTTCATTGGCAGTCATCAGCATTCCTAAAAAGAGATTTCCAAAGTAAAAATATTGGTCATAAGAGGATAACTTTACTTTTTTTTTAAATACTGTATTTGAGGCATTTAATTCTGATGAAGTAGATTCATATGCTCATTTCAAATTAATTTCAAAAGACAAGCTTGGCTTACAATATCATTTAAGAAAAAGACAGAAAAACAGAAAATTTACCGCTGTCAAAAATAACTATTAGAGTGGAAATATGAGTATTTGTGGGGAAGAAAAAAAAAAAAACCAACACCTCCATAGGTTGTTGGTGGAGGGATGAAACTGTATCACCCGTAGCTCATATAAGAGCTCTTCAAGAACTGTAAAAGAATCAGTAATAGGGCCCTCTAGTAAGTTGCTGCTTCATACACTACGGAAAGAAAGTTATGATAGTAGTCAATGAAGCTTTTTGTGTTATATACTTACACTTTTTGTCCTGTAACTTAATAGCTGGTCATTGTACTTAAAGCAACCTTTAATTCTGACAACTGCAGACTGCCAGTTTTCATAACAAATTCAAATAAATAGATTATCCTGTATTACTATTTAGAACAAATCCCGGTTGCATTGCACTTAAAACCCTGGACATAAACAGGGGTACATAAGGGGTTTTTTTTTGTTTCATTTTTAAATACACACACATACATTCTAAACAGAGTCATAAATTATACTAAGTTTACCTCTTTCTATATATTTCATTTTGGGAAACCAAAGATATCCTTCCAACATAAAATGAGACACAGGATTTTGTGGTTTCAAATACAATACCACCAGTGATATTAACAAACTGGGGAAAATTTAAAACTTGAAATATCTATTCTTACAGAAATAAGATACTGTAGGTAATGACTGAAAATAATCTGAATATAAAAACTACTGTAGAAAGTGAGATTTACTCTCAATTTATTCCAGCATGAGAGCACAGTAAGGACATTTGGCTAGCATATACTTTATGCTTGTCTCAATTTTGACTTTTCTGTATAGCTGAACATCATTCCAAGAAGATGGAGCATAAAAAAGAAGAAAAAAAGTAATCAAGTTAGATAACTTTCTGATTAAAAGTACTGTAACTTATGCTACTGAGACTATGAATAATGGGGTCAATTACCACACACCCAGAGGGTAGAAATATAATTTACACCCAACTAGAGGAACGCAATTAACTTGGGTGTGGTAATCCTTCCTACCTAATCCTTTTATTAAAAATATACAATGCAGCTGGACTCTCAATGTTAGGGAGAAAAAAAAAAAAAAGGGGGCTTTCTTTCCTGGCAAAGCAAGAAAAGCTTAGTCAGCAAACTAAGGCTAAAACAAAATCCATAAAGGTTTGCAGGCAGGAGTTTAAGGGAAAGAAGCAAGAATTTATAGCATATATTTCATGAATTAAGAGCCCCCCTAATGACTCAGTATGTTCACCACCACCACAGGAAAAAAAATATTTCTCCATATATATAATAAAAACACTACAGATAAAATATTGGAAATTGATTCTGCAGGTGCTTCCTCAATGATCCCAAAGAGTCTTATCTTTCAGAATCTTCCACCCTTCTACCTCCACCTTTATTACTCAAGGTAAACAGTCTACTTTGATCACTTGCAGGATACTTCAGAGAGAAATTAATGAGAATTCTCATTTTCCAGAGAAGAGATTATAATAGGACCATGTTAGGAAAGTAGCATACAATGTGGCATTACCAGTTTAAGGGGACAACTATGGAGCAGTATTAAATAAGAGAAATAGCTTTAAAGAAAGGAGAAATTTTCTTTTAAATAATTTTCAATAATTGTAACAGAAGCACAAATTTCTACTCACTGCTGCTAAAATGCTGTTGAGTTTCAATTATATTATAGAATATAACTGAAGTTGACTCAATGTTACTCAATAATGGCAAAACTTTTCTCCCCCAATCCTATTCTCTACACATGTAATTAAGTAGAAAGAGACCCATAATTACTTTAAGAGATGCAATAAACCTGGTCATCATTTGTCATCATGTAGTTTGGTTAATGACACACAAGGTTTGTTTCCTATGTAAGGTAGCAGCTCTAAAGCTAGTTGGTAAAACTGTTTATTAAAAAAATAAATCTATTCAATTTAAGAATAAGTTTTTTCACATTAGACTGATCCACAATTTACCATAAATATTTCACAATATTTTATGTTTCAATGTAGCTTCTGTTTTCTATTCTGTTATTGTTTTATAATTTGGACAATGCAGCATTGAAGTATTCCATTACAGCACAGGCAAAAGACTTTTTCTGTAGAAAAGAGCTGGAATTAATATGAAGTAGCAGCTATCTTTTGCCATTTTAAAATAAAATTAGAATATTACAACTCTTACTGTAAAATTATAAATATAAAAAGTAAAATATCTACATGTACTGAACAACAATTCTCCTAAACAAAGTATTCTAAACGTGAATTCAAGGCCTTCTTGTTCATGACATTTCTGAAATTATTTTCTGCAATTTTGAAACAAAATATATGTTTCTTATTAAAAGTCTAAACTTTGACTACATCAATGAAAAAAAATTCAAGCATTTTGTCCTACGCAACAATGAAGAGCAAACACTATGTTTAAGTGAAGCATAACCATGCTATAAGGGTAACAGATTTGAGAGCAGTAGTTTTGCATGAAGTGTTAAGAGTACAGCCTGGGCAAGGATCTCTTGGGATTTGCATTCAGGAGCTCAGGGACCAAAGGGATCGTGTTCATAACAGCACCAGTACTCAAGTGATTCTGTATTTTCCATTTCCCACAACTGGAAATTGGTATTACTGAAAAGTAGTTCCTGATTTTCAGGGATTTAATTAGTCAAATTTGGAATAAGGATAAAGTAATGCTAGCCATCTTACATTTTTATCACTGACAAACAACTTAGCTGCTTTTCACTCAGGGTCCCTTAATTATCAACACTGCAGGGATGTTAATCCACTCCTTGGCTCTCTTTTGGATCAAATCAATTAGTTCCTCCGACATGAAGCCCAGATGAGGTTCTCAGGACAATTCACTCTAATGACCTCCCCCTAGAGCTATGGAAGAGACAAGACCAGGTTTGGCTACCTCAGTTACCTACTACTGCAGAGTCCGCCTTGTTATCAAGGCTATTCTCAAATACCTGCGAATTGCTCTTAATTACGCACAACCAGGACATGCAATATGTATCCTCAGCCTCATGCCACAGAGTCCACATTCTGCCCTACTTTGACTTACTGCTCATGTCTAACTTACTGCTCAAGTTATTCCTGGCACTCTGAACTAGGAAAAAAATCAAGTACAGAGGATATCAATAAAGAGGTATTTATGTCTTTTTGAAGGCTCAGTTAACCTGTCCCAATTGCTAAGCTGTCTAACACCACTGTTTCAGAGGGGTTAACCCTGAGCAGTGTGGAAATGATTTATTTTCTTTTCAGAGAGATCTTATAGACCCTTAAAGTTGTGCTACAGCTCGAGCCCAGAAATACTCACCCTCTTAGTAGTGCACAGTATTTAAATATTCATCTTGTAGGAAATAAAGGACACATTCTTAACTGAACTTGGCATAAAAGACAAGTTGCAACTTGTTAGAAATCTCAAACTTACTTATCTACAGTCTGGATTTTCAGCAGCTAGTATAACTTAAAGCTTAAGTCAATGTCTTCACAACTACCTCTATCTAAAATTAAGAGAAGTGCAGAGTTTGCAATATAGCCACTCTCAGTACTGCTTTCTATGTGGGAATTAGGCAGCATATACTAGTTAACAACTAAGCAACTAAAGACAAGGAGGGAAAGTTAAAACCTGTTACATCTCAGGTACAAGCAAAGCAAGTGTGTATGTATAAGCACCATTTTATCAAATGGTGCTTAGTCTCATAATTAGAAAACCTTATTTAAAATGATTCTCTGTTTTGATTTTTAAACATATCCTTACAAGAACCAGTAAATTTGAACACAGTCAGCGTAAACATGGCAATCTGTGTATTTAGAAATCAAAAATTTAATATACTGGAAATGTTATGAAAACTTAGAAATCTAAAATTTTAAACAGACTATTAAATCATAAGTAGGACACAAGAAGTTCTGTATCTAAAAATCAAGAAGGATCAAATATTTGTAAACACTTGTAGAATTTTGTAACCTTGTTATAAAGATGTTTTTGCTAGCTCTAGAAATCAAGCTATGATTCATTTGGGACTGAGATGATAAAAGGGGCCAAATCATATTCTTATTAAAGGCTTAAGAGATTTGAGGAGGCAAAAGAAGTTGATCATTCAGCTGACAGCACTAAACCTTTTTAATACAAAAGAAATCTAACACAAATGCAGAGAAAACAGTGACACTAAGTGAAAAGCAACCGTTTTGTCCCCGATCTAACATAAGGAAGAAAGTAGACCTAAAGTCGACCTAAAGTCTACCTAAAGTAGACCCAAACAACAAAAAAAGATTACATCTTTGGGTAACATTAGCTTTCGCTTTTGAACTTAATATTATCTAATGTACCTGAATTTGGATAAAGACAGACATCATTGATATCGTGTTCTGGCTCCATTGAAGTAAATATCTTCCCCTGAAATTGTAGGAAGAAAATATATTACAAAGAATTCAAACAATATAATTAAATGCAGTACAACTAAATGTTAAAAGTAGCCTTATAGAAGCTAAGAAATATGGAACAAAGACAGATGAACACAGGGAATTCAACACTGTATTTTGTCATTGATCAGGTCTCTTACAAGGCAGTGCAGCCTGCACATTCCTGAGGGCACAGCAATGCACGGCGAGACCTGTGCTTGCTCTGCCCAACTCTGCACTGAAAACACAAATGGCAGATCTGCTCTCCTCACCTTTTATCAACTGCAACAAACAGTTGCTACATCATTTTGTAGGAGCAGGGTAAGGTCCTGGCTCATTGGGGTACAGACTTTGTTTTGTCCAAGGCTGAATGGTTTAAAATTGTTTCATTTTTAGTAAGCATGCTAGCTGAAATGACAACTTGGCACTGAAATTTGATTCTGCAGGTTGCTTCCTCCAATCTGCTCCTGTCTACATAAAAATTAGGTACAGCACAGCACTTTATCTGCAATTTATAAACTCAATATCTCAACATTATAGAGGTCTGAATAAATGCACTGATCTGTGTCTAACTTAGAAAGATCAGAATTGTAGTTGTAACAGTACTTTAAAAGAAGGTAAAAGCAGGAAACAACATTCTCAAAAGGTAAGAATTGGAACAGACTCTGAAAAACCCAGACAAAATACAGGTGCTCTTATATGCCAACAAATAAGACAGCCAGTAAAAGAAGAGTCTCCAAGAACTGGGCCACAGATTCTGAAGCGTGAGTGTACATGTCTACACAGCTCTAAATGAGGGACAGGAACAGAGTAAATTTTGATCCTATTCCTCTTTTTTCTTCCCCTGCAGCAATCCCACCTACCTTTCTGGGCCCTTCCTTCCCCTCCCAGTTGGATGTTGCCACCCCACCCACCTCTGGTCTCTCCCCGATGATTAATAGGAGTCTCCCCCCACGCCGGCCTTAGCAGACAAAGCGCCTCCTCGCGCTCCCCACCCCAAGGCACGTCCCAGCACGGGGCTATTCTGCTATCAAAGCCAGATGCTCTCCACCCCAGTCTGCCTCTGCAGTTGGGTCCTGGCCAGAGATAGTCAGGAACCAACATCTGGCAGAGGTGAAGCCAGCTGGAACACACACCAGGAAAGCATCCAAAGCTATCCGTGCCTCCCAGCAGCAAAAAATCCCTCCCTTTTCCCACTGCAGAAGCCACCTGACAAACCTTATAGCTTTTAATTCTCTCAGAGAGGAATATATATACCTAAGGAAAATAGAAAGACCCCACTGCAGATGTTTTAAATAATAGCCAATAATTTATTTGCCCTTTCAGACAATGGAAAGTAACTGCAGAGGAGCTTACAAAAAAGCTGAAATCACACAAAAAATAAAAGAGGCTATTGAAAGTTCATGAAGCACAACAATTGAAAATAGCTGCTTGAAATGTTAGAGAAAAACCTTTAAATTACTTTAACTGCTCTTGATATATTTAATTATAAATCTAGAAAAGCAAAGATATGGCATAAAGCATGGTTTTTAGAAGGAATACAATGACTAAAGACAGTCCCTTAAATCAAACCAAACTATAGTAGTATGACCATGGATCTATGAGTTAGCATATTTTGTGCAAGATGCACTGATGGAAGGAAAAAGAATAGCACCATATAACAACAAAAAAAAGTCTCATAATTAGAAAGTTCAACTTCAAGTATAGGTGCAAAGAACAAGGACGTTCTCTGATATTATCCCTTTTTTTAAGTAGGAAATTGGATTGAAAAATCAGAAATGGATGTGTTCAAGCATACCGTGAGAAATCCACAAACCATGGCAATGGCTAAGATACTGCTTTTTATTTTTAAACTCTTCTGCTGAAAGAAGCATCTCAGATAGATGCTTAACAAGTCATTAAAGAAACAAGATAGTATACCTGACAGATTGCTGAGGACCTTTTCAGATGTTGGTTTGTTTAGTCAAACAAGACAAAATGCTATGAAAATTAGGGCACATTAAAACAAATCCTACACCGAATTTAAGCTTTACTATTTACCTTAAAACTGCACAGGAAAAGAAAAATGGGAATATAAGATATAAATGCAACAACAAAAACACTTACTGTATCTTTGTTCCACATTTTTATGATTCGAGAATCTGCAGAGATAATCAAATCTAACTGATGCTGAAACTGAATTGACTTAATAGGCAGCCCATACTGGTGATCTTTGACTATTAATGGGTTACTGGATCTGAGATCATATAATAAAACCTAGAAGAACAAAACACAGATTACACTTAAAATCAAGAGGAAGTCACCTAAAACAACTCTTCACTAATGATTTAAATAAAACTGTCGTTTTTTTTTTTTTTAAAACATCCGACAAATTTTATATAACAGAAATAATTTTAAGAGCTGAAGAATGCTTATAAAACCAGCCCAGTTTACAATTTATTTTAACCAGCAACATGCTTCAGTCTAGAAAAAAAAAGGGCAAACTTAACACCTGACCATCTTTCTAAAGCCTTTTTAATTTGTACTGAAAAAAGAATTGTTTTCAAGGCTCTTTACCTCTCAATTAACAATTTCCAGATTCTTGTACTATTCTTGCAAGATTTAAATTTTCAGAGGCCTTTCTAGATTCAGTGAATATCCTCTCGCGCAGTTAAAAAACAAAGGTGGTGGGTTTTCTTTTTTTAAGAAAATGACCATGTCTTCCAGAAACCTGCATTTTGCTCTCAAAAATTACCGATGATACCTGAGAAATACTTTAAATCTTTCACATGCAAAGTGTAAACACTAATAATTTGGAGAAAGAATTTTTAAATAAAAAAGATATTCTCTAATAAAACTGGTCTCTCATGTACACTAAGACCACCTTAGCTACAACTCCTAAGTATGCACCTGCTCTTGAACAAGCTGCAGCTTTTTAACCTTCATGAAAGACCCAAGATGGGAAAAAAAAATCCTTGTACTCCACTTTGTACATGGATTGGTAAAAATGAATAAATGAATAGGAATAATCCCCTACTACGCCCAGAAGAAGAAAATAAAAATCACTTCTGCAAGATAAAAGAGAGTGGTTATGTAGCACTGAGATGGTACTGACAGAGCCACAGAAAACAATAACTTCCTCACATAACTCCTGAGTCAAAAGTGCAGAATTTGAAACTGTATTGTGTGATTCTGTTGATGACTCCAAGTTGAAGTCTACAGTATTCTGAACCATAAGAGCATTTGATTAGGTTAACTTGCATTTTAAAAATGACTACTGCTACTCTACACATAAAATGTACACTCTTATTATTTTATTTCACATTACAGTAAGTGTACTCAAAGTATGAGCTGACAATTGCAAAAACAGCACCTCCTAAGGCTTATTTCACAAGAGTTAAAGTTAAAAAGCTACCTGTCCAGTAGATGTTCCAACAGCCATATTCAACGCTCCAT
Source organism: Crypturellus undulatus (assembly GCA_013389825.1). Lineage (NCBI taxonomy): Eukaryota > Metazoa > Chordata > Aves > Tinamiformes > Tinamidae > Crypturellus > Crypturellus undulatus. Next base: position 272,226 of record VWPW01006124.1, read on the forward strand.
TAAATTTCAGGGCTGAAATGGATGGTAAGCCATCTATCCTGCAAAGCATAACGATTATAATTAGATGTTATTTCAATAAAAGTTGTAAATATTTATTTAAAAAAATTAAAATAGCTAAAATAATGCAAATTGAATTATTTTGTATCGCTAAGAAGCGCTTCTTCAAAAAAGATGTATTATTCATATTTACAACTTGTAGTAGTATAAATAGTTGAAGACCAGCCATTTTTATTCAGATCATTTACTAAGAGACCAAAGTCACAATGAATCCTTTATTCACACTAGCAACAAGGAGATTATTTGCAGACCATATTAAGGCAAAATAGGATTTGTTTCTAAAGGCAAAACTTCTCAAAAAAAGAAGAACACACTTTCTAAAGGTAATTTTTACTCACTCTGTGTCTGCTGTCACACTGCTTAAAGCACAATCCAACAACCCAACTCGATTTCTAGTTCTAGGGTCCCAGCATTCCACTTTGCCCTAAACGGTGCAGAAAATATATTATGAATTATTTCATATATAATCACATTTCCAAAGAAATATTATCTGAAAGTAAACTAGTAAAACTAATTTCCCAATATTAAGATCATGTAAACACTAGCTAATTGCTACCACATTTGTATTTTAAGACAAGACAATCTTATTTTCTCTCTCTTCTGCAAAATCTTAAGCATCTCAGCAACCAATATAGCTCAGAAATTTTAACTACATTACACTCTAAAACCTGATTTCTTATTTAATGGTTCAATACTTAACAGGGCAAATGAGATTAACTACATCATGATTTCTTATCTTTTTTAAACTAATATAAAAGAGAAGCAAAGATTATCACCCTTTTATAAAAAAGAAATGCAAACATTTACCTCAGCTGTCCCTGCAGCAAACAAGAAGTGTGTAGGATTTATGTCACAGACATTATTTTCTCTAAAACAGAAAAAGGAGCATGCTTAATGACCTCAGATTAACTTGACATATGAATAACTAAAAAGATTTTGGTAACCATGAACACTACTGCTTAGCCTGAAGAAACAAAGGAGCACCTAATAGCAGCTTCCCGATACCTAAGATAAGCATACCAAGAAGTTGGAGCCAAGCTCAGAAGACAATCAGAGAGAGTGCTCAAAACCTGAAACAGGGGAGGCTCTGACTGGATGTAAAGATAACATTTTTTACCAGGAAGATAATTAAACACTGGAACAGGTTGCTTGGAAAGGTGGTGGAGTTCTCAAGACCCAACTGGCCAAAGCTCTGGTCAACCTCATCAGAATTACCACTGATCATGCTTTGAGCAGGAAAAAGGACTAGCGACCTCCTGGGTTTCCTTCTAACCTGAAGGACTCTCTGACCATACCCACCACCCCTACAATCAAGGCTTGTCACATCTCTCTCCTCCACTGTATAGTCAATTATGTCAAAAGGTCTTTCAGATTCTGTATCCTCTGAAGTTTGCAGAAATCCCCATGTTCTGAGCAACAGTCTGTCTTCCCTCAACAGCACACCTGAGGAGCTTCATATATCCCCAACAGCTCTTTCAGAGCACAGACATTTATTTTTGTGAAGCCTTGGCCGCTCCTTACTCCCCAGATACTCTTCCAACTTCTGCCATTCAAAGCCCTCCACCTCTCATTCTACAACATCTCTCATTCTCATGCCTTACAGCCTTCTCATATCTTCAAGTCTCATCTCTGATTCAGATTTCCCACAAGAACCACAACTCTCCCACTTCTGGCTTATCCCCTTTGTTCTGCTGCTGCTCAGCTGCTCCAGTTGTGTCTACACATTGCTACTAAGCTATCTTACCCACTGAGCATTTGCTATCACCCACCTACTGACCAATTTAGCTAGGCAAGTCTGTCCTCTCAACACACAAAAGCAGCTCAGCAGCAGCTCTGATAGATATTTCCAACAAATTAAGACACATGTTGATGATCTAAAAATCTGTTCTGACTATTTCAAGAGCAGAAGGACAACAACACATCTGGGAAAGTTCACCCCTGTGGTAGATCTATATATGATGATTAAACTGAGGATTAATTTAACATGATTAATGGTAAAGGTTTAATGGAATGTTCTTAAGATCAAGTTACGCAATGCAAAGTCTAATATTAAACAACTTTAAAATTCCTTAAAATATAAAACTCTATTAAAATATATGTTTTTTAAAAAAGAAAAGAATGACAGAATATGAAATACAACTCAGTATATGTTCCTTCTTAACCTCTACCTTGCAACCTACTCAGACAACATTCAGATATAATGCAGAGCGAGCCTAGTAGGAGTTTGGCTCCACCTGGTGGAAAAGGCAGCCATCGTGCATTAAAAATACTTACGAAGCATCAGTCTGCAAGGAGTTCAGAAACCTTCCTTGTTCCAGATTTAGCCTGTATACTTCAGAACTACAAAGAAAAAAACATCTAAAATTACTAATTTCTCTTACATATGCTGAAAAATATTGTTATGAGTTAGGGGAAGTGGTGAGAACTCTTGTCAAGAGCTTAAATTAACTAACTATAGAATTTATATGATAAATCCACCTGTCAAAAAAGTGTATGTTCACCAAAACAAATACAACATCACAATGACATAGCAGTCTTTTCTAGATAAAAGATGCATTATTTCCCCTCTTAAGATTTTTTAAAATTTGCTCTGTTTTGCCTTGCATCTTGAATCACAACTTGTTTAACACCTTAAAGACCCTGTTCTATTTTTACTATGTCTTCAAAACTGAATTCATTTTTTTCCCAATAAAAAGTATTTTCAATTTTGTCAGTATTTTTATGTTCACTTTATTACTGAAAAACATTCCTGACAAAAGTGAAACAATATAAACCATTTGATCAATACCTTGCTGCTACAAAATACAGGTCACATGATGGATAGTGATAAGAAAAATCTCTACCAAATTTTGGTATTCTTGTTCTGTAGTAGTGACCATGCTGTGAATGAAACTCCACAAATCTGTCACACTGCAAGAAGACGATCTGAAAATAAATTAGAAGGGATAGAATATACATAAGAAAACAGCAATATTTCATGAACTTCTGTTGTAACACAAACTCTCTAGTGATTTTTCAAACTTGCATAGGATTATTGCAGTCCATGCCAATTCTGTCATTTTTAGTAGGAATGATTTACATGTGCTTAGCCACGACAACACACTTTATTAATAAATATTAAATGAATGTTTAAAGTTTATCTGATATCCTGAAACTAACTCTGCAACAAGAAGCAGTAGCTGTTAGCCTGGCCCAAAATTACACATAGAGGATGCAAATAATATGGGCAGACACAGAAAATTTTTGACTCTGAGCCTTATCTTTATTTGGCTTAGGACAGAATAGGTGCTAGTTCAGTTTAGAATAGATATAATCCACATATCTTCATACATTTGGTGCACAGCTAAAATATATACATTTTTAAATCCTAACTGCTGGATTATATTTTTAGTAATGCAAACAATGATAAAAATCCCAAGAAAAAACAAGTACCACTGTGGTTTTATTTCTTTCACCTTTGTGCATAAACCTATATATTTTTACTTCATGGGACATGAAAGAAGTACTAATTGTATTATCACTTCACAAAAAATTATCACCAAATCTCCACTTAGTTAAATCTTGTCTATTATCAGAATTATATTCTATTATGATAATTCTATAATTCACTTGTAGGCCCTCTTAAGATCTAAAACAAAGCGGAATATTTTCTTTCAGAGGATAACGAGTGTTCCACACAAGAATATAAATGCATCTGCACAGGTAATGTTAAACACCACCATTCCTGAACACAGCACTCTGAGGATGGCTGAACACTGGGACAGGCTGTTTGGATAAATTATATAGTCTCTATCGAAGATATTTAAAAGTATGAGAGATACTTAAAACCTAACTAGTCCTGGGCAACCAGCTCTAACCAACCCTGCTGCTCTCCAGGTACTGCTTCCAGCCACAACTGTTCCGTGACCCTGGGTTGTATATGAAAAACAATCAGTTGTGCCTAACACCTTCATCCTTCTAATTGCAGGTCTAAAACAAGCAACACTTTTTAGTTACTTCCTTAAACCAATGTTCAGATCGAATATTTTCTTTACTGTATCTACTAAGTCATGGCAAAGGAAGAAACTTCTGCAGCTTTATGCAGTCCAGAAGCTAAATAAACTCACAAGAGCACAAAATTAAATTATATTTAAAAAAAAAACAATATAAAATCTGCTAGCGAACTAAGACTAAGTCATCAAAAAACTGCTACCAGGAAGGGAAAACTCAGTGAGAATGATGCATTTTTCATTTTCAAGGAGAAATGTGCATATTCATTTTTCTCTTGCTCTCTTTGCATTCTACAGGATTGGAATTAAAGATATTTATGTTTTCTTTTATTATCATCACATACAGTTCAACGGAACCCATATTTGCTTTTCCTTCCATTAAACACATGGAACATTCTATTAAACCTACTACTATAGTAATTCTAGTCACTAGAGGAAACTATAATGTTTGGGTAGCAAAAGCAAAAAGACTTTTGCTGTTTGGCAAAAGTCACTAGGTGGAAATCCATGCATTTTTGTGGAAGGCTGAGGAAGAAGAGACTTCAGTCTTTTCACAGTCTGAAACTAGGAAAGCTCAGAAGTGCAACTGAGATTGTGGATGGCAATTTGAATATGAGTCAGGAATATGTTCCTTTAAATAACCATAAATAACCTCCTTTTCCAATCAGTATTTCTATGATGTTGTTTCAAGTGTAATTTCTCAAACGTTGTCCCTTTTTAATCATGTTTAAGACACCAATAAAACAACTACCTGAAAACAGTTTTCTTTATTTGGTTCACTTTTGGAAAATAAAATTGAAAATAAGGTCATGCTAAATTGCCAAACTAGGGCTCCAGCCTTGAACGCAGTACCAATTTTAGCTCAAGACATGCACTAGTGCTAGTGATCTGTCAGAAACAGATCTGTGAACAGATCCACATAGCTGTTTGGTCTTTACAATAGGGAAATATTATCCCATAGACAAGCAGGTAGGTTGGAGACAACTCTAATACATCATCAGTGCAGCCTTCTACTTGAATTCACACACATGCTTAGAAAGCTCACGGGAGAATTTTAAAGAGACTAGATCTAGAAAACTGGATGATAACGTCTCTAACGACTTGGAAATACTTGCTAACACAAACCCACAGCAGAAATGCAAACGTCTCATCTCAGAAGAATAAGTAAACATTTAACTGAACTATTTCTGATAATTTGCCAATGAAATCAGAAATATTACTTAAATAATTTTCATATCTTATTGGCACATAACACCCTGATTAATCGGCAAATGATAGTTTATAGAAAGAGGTTATATTTTTTTTCTACACTAACTGTTGCAGTTAGAGAAAACAGATGAGTTTTCAAGCACAGAAACTTTTCTTCAGATCCTCATCAAAACTGGAAGAGGTATCAGCATCAGACTTGAAGAAAAGCTCATGGACCTAAGAACTCAACTGTTTTCTCTAGTTACAGCAACTCACAAAACAAAAGATACTTCTCTCCACTATTTTTGCCTCCTTCATATGTTTAGATCATGTTGACTACAACAACCCTGCCAGATCAGGCTATTTACTTAGTTGTAGCTATCCCACCTTTCAAAAATGGTGCATTTGAGCTACTGGTACAAGTGATTGTGATTATATATTATCATAAAAAAGAATGATTAGTTCTGCTTTTTACATTATTATTTTCTTCATAGAATAGAACATTATTTGAATATTTTCTCTATTACAGACAAAAGACTTGAAAGGCAGTAAGGCCAATTATAGTACAAAGAGGCAAAGAAAACAAACATTTTGAAGGGATAGAAATGTTTACCCCTCCTTTTTTTTTTATTTTGCTGTTCCAAAAGTTGTGATTGACTGCCTAAACCATATATGAAAATGCATTTTAATATACACATTAAACACATTTTCTCATTTATACATTGAGAACATTAAACATACCTTTGAGTAATCATCTGATAAAATCTCAAATGTAACCACTAGAGGAGAGAGCAAGAAGGTTTTAAGTCAGCTAAGCAAGCAAACTTATTTGCAAACATTGGCATAAATCCTGAAAACATTTACATTTATGTTAACCTTTAGTCATGTAAGTATTCCCCACAGGTGTCAATGTATCATACAAGCATTGTGATAAAATCTTTAATTATAAAACTGCATTTGCAAAACAGCAAGTACTTTTATAAAACTTCAGAAATGTATGAAGCATCTTGTAATCTTTTTATCATTTTTGTACATTTGACATTTTCTTTAACATGATGCTCAGCCACCTATTTATTGGTTCAAGGAAGGTCCAGTGCCACAGTATCTTCAGTTTGTGTGTGGTCCACAAATCTTTGACAATGCACAAAGGATGATTAAAAAAGAAGAGTTCATATATGCTAACTTTCTAAGGTGTCAGCACTTCCACAGGAAAAAAATAGTTTTAAGGAGCCAGTAATCATGATTGGAAAGTTATCTACACTGATTGGAATGTACTGAACTTCAGCTAGCTTACATGATTTGGGGCAGGTAGTAGCTGCTTTAGCTAAACTGCTTGCATTTAAATGAGCTATCTTATTTAAAGTTACATGAAGTGACTCTATGCTAATTTCAAAGTAAACGTAACTCTACAGTCTAGCGAAATAGCAGCCCTAAAAAAATATATTTCAGTTCAAAGGTGTCAGCAAGCATTCACTATTGTAATGCCTTTTAGTCTTTTAAAAACAGGTCTCACTCCTGCCACCTCTTCTTCCCAGGCACTATCGACTTTTACCCCTACATTTCCTCCCGTCTTAATTACTTGTCCCTTCACTACATGATTATTTGGAAAACTCAGGTATAATGTAAGAAAACATCACTACACTTTCCTCCCTTTTCCATGACCTAATTCAGTCGTTTTCAGGTTTTGTTTTTATTCCACAACTTTGCACACATAGCATCTAGAGTATAGCTTCATTTTTCTATAATGACTTAAGACTTCTGCCGCCCTCTACTCATTCCTCACTGTTTTGTTCCGAAAAAGGAAAACTTTCCCCAAATCCATGCCTCCTAAAACTAGGAGTCAGAGCAGTTCATTCACTGTCCAGATGGCTCCTTGTCATCTTCAAGCTCCTACAGCTTTCCTCGATCCAAAATAATAGCAAATAAGATGCAGTTAGGGTCTTGTCCATACTACCACCTAGCCTCAATATATCCTTGCTATTACAGAAGCAAGGGAATTCTTTTGCTCCTGTAACTCAACAAGTGAACTTGGGCTCCAACAGGAAAACCACGAAAATTCACTGAAGCAATGATGGTGCAACCACCACACTGCATTCCTCTAACACAGGACTTGGCAGAAGGAAGAAAAAAAGGAGAACTTGCTGCTTCCTAGATGTCACGCACATGCAGTATTCTTCAGAGCTGTGGTCTTTAGCCACATTCACTCTCCAAATGCCATACCTACTGGCTCCAAGTGAATGCTGCCTTCCTCATTTGGCTCCAAGGGAAGAAATAACAGCAGCAGTAAAAAAGGTGACACGTTTCTCTAGATTCCTGTGTTGTTCCCCACTCTGCCCCCAATACGTCGTGACCTCCTCAACATAGGGAGGGAAACATGTTTTAGTTGAGACTGAATTTTATAGCGAGCAGTCTGCTTGTACTCACCTTCGGAATCTAAGCACCGTTCAAATTTCTGGGATAACTGATAGGTATCAAAACAGCGTATCCTTGGCTTGTAAGTTCCTAAAAGAAAAAAAGAAATCCTTAATAAAAAATTAAACAAAGAGATAGCAGCAGAGCATGTTTTTTGGATAGTTTTACAAAGTTTTACAAATATAGACGACTTTACTGTATTTCAACCACAAGAACTCTGACCTTAGAACATAACAGAATTACCAAAATGCCTGTGTCTGGGAAAACAGGCCTCTCTGTAACTAGCCCTGAAGACTATTGGTTTTCATGCCTGAAAGCCCTCTTCCCAGACAGAGGTTCTCTTCTTACTTTTCCTGATTACTGGATACATTATTTAAAATTTATTAAGTAAGTTTGAAAGTTTAAGTCTTCTCATGCTAAAAATCCTACTAAAAAGTATTCAGGTTTGTAACCCGCTTCAGTAGTTGTGAAATATAGTATTATCTGTTGATCTTTAAAACAATACACAAATAACAATGCTCAGTAGTTACACATATATACATACACACAAAAAATGAAAATAGTTAGGAATTTAGTTTTTAATTGTGTCCTAAAAAAGAAGGATGTCTATATTCTAAACACAAATGTTTCAGCACAGTGTCATAACACCAAGACCCTGGCTCTATCATATCATAACGTGGATAAGCAAGGAGCTGGTGGCAATGCTCAAGCAGAAGAAGGTGGTATACAGAATGTGGAAGAAAGGGCAGGCCCCCTGGGAAAAATACAGGACCGTAGTCAGGGAATGCAGAGATGCAACTAGGAAAGCTAAGGCGCAGCTGGAACACAGCCTGGCAAGGGATGTTAAAAATAACAAGAAAAGCTTCTATAAATATATTAACAGTAAAATCAGAGGAAATCAGGGGAAATGTGGGTCCTCTAGTGAATGGGATGGGCACCCTGGTTACGAAGAACACAGAAAAAGCAGAGCTGCTGAATGCCTGCTTTGCTTCAGTGTTTACCAGGGGCAGCCCTGTAGAGTCCCAGGCCCTCGCGACAAGAGAAGAAGCTGGAAGAAAGGAAGACTTGCCCAGGGTAGAGGAAGATCGGGTCAGAGAGCACCTAAGACACCTCGATACCCACAAATCCATGGGCCCTGATGGGATGCACCCCAGAGTTCTGCGTGAGCTGGCGGATGTCGTAGCCAAGCCACTCTCCATCATCTTTGAAAGATCCTGGAGAACAGGGGAGATGCCGGAGGACTGGAAGAAGGCCAATGTCACGCCAGTCTTCAAAAAAGGCAAGAAGGAGCATCCGGCCAACTACAGGCTGATCAGCCTCACCTCCGTACCTGGAAAAGTGATGGAACGGCTCATACTGGCC
>VWPW01006124.1:290958-324154 GCA_013389825.1 Crypturellus undulatus
AGCGGCGCCGACCGCCGCGGCTCGGCTCGGCTCGGCTCGGTTCAGCGCCGCTCGGCGCGGGAGCAGCCCCTCGCCAAGGTAAGGCAGCGCGGGGGGTGCCGGCCGTGTCCTCCGCTCCGCCTCCGCTCCGCACAGCCCCGGCTCCGGCGCTGCCCACCCGCCTGCCCCGCCTGCGACGCCCCAGCCCCGAGGGTGACAGTGTCGGGGAGCGGAGGCGCCGGTGCCAAATCTGAGGAGCTTCTCGTGGGAGCGGGGAGGTGAGACCCGCGCGAGCGTCTGGGGGAAAGAAGGGCAGAGCTGCCCTCGGTGCCCTGCCCGGCTGCTCGGTTCTCACCGGTGAGCCTGTCCCCGTGGCGTTTGACCGCAGTTCTTTATGTGCCCTGTCTTTCTCTTTGCATCATGGCTTGCCTTTCTCCTACGCCTTCCCAGCAGACTTGGAAAGAAAACCACCGAGGAAGGTGATACTGTGCCTTGCCCATGGCATCTCTTGCAGCCCGAAAGTTTGCTAGAGGTCTCGTTATGTTTTCTTTCCACATTTTACCTACAGGTGCCCAAGGGTTTGAAGAGATAATGTTATTCAAGCAGGGTTCCTTAATCACATCTGGATGGTTTAGTGAAGTCTCCAAACTCCACAAACTCAACAGTGGAGACTTTTACTGAGACGAGTTTTAACCTATGGTGCAAATGACAGCAGGGTGGGAGGGAAAGGAGGAGAAGGAAGCTTTGCTTCTTCCTTCAGGAGTATGTCCTGCCCAGAAACTGGATGAAACCCTGAGAAAGAAGGAATTGCTGCTCTCCTTCTGTGACATTCAGGAAAAGGTCATGTTCCACTTCAGTCTGACATAGAGGAATGACTCACTGTCCTTGTGTTTCCATTAAAAAAAAAAGAAAAATTACTAGTCCAGGGGTTTCACTGTAACTTTTGCTGTTCTTAAGAAGAAAAAAAAATCTCATTTTATGCAGTATTCTCTTAGCCTCTTACTTCTTTACTTTGTGTTTCTGCAGTGACCAGGAGCGAAGGGAAAAGATTAGATCATGTCGGAGTTCTGGCTAATTTCTGCTCCAGGAGACAAAACAAATCTACAGGCCTGGGAGAGGATGAACACAGTGACATCTAAATCCAACCTGTCCAGCAACAGCAAATTCCATATTCCAGACTTAAAGGTAAAAGAGTTTGGTTAAAGGGTTTGGGTGTGGGCAATGCAGCAACCCCCAGCCAGGGGTATGGGTTTTTCAGATGAATCTGGGATTTCTCTTTTGAGATAAAATGCATAGAGTAGAAAAGGCTTGTGATTACAGGATGAATTATAGTCAGCTGAAAATTATTCAAAGAGAAGTCAGTCTGCCTGAGGGTCTTGTTCATACTGAGAAGATATAGGTATAAGGAATGAAGATGACCAGTTAAGTAACTGATCTGTTGTACTATTTACTCCCAATCATGAAAGCCACACAACATTGTACATCTTGGATCACTAATGCAAAGGGAGTAGTTAAGTATCTAGACTATACTGTTAGAACTATACTGATAAGATTGCTGATGAGAGAAGACAGTCCTTATAATTCATATTACTCTGTGGAAAGTGGAGGTTTGTGTATACTCAGCTATATGACCAGTTGTCAGATAAATAGGAATATTATTAATCCAGGATTTCCGTATTGCTCTGCATTATTCAATCCTTATTTTAAAAGATATGCAATTTAATTTTATTTCAGTTATGAGTGTGAAAAATCCAAATATGTTGCATTGAAGTCAATAGAGCTACAACAGATGGAGAGCTTGGTTCCACAGGGTTCCATTAGCTGTCACTCACAAGCATCCAGGATCTGGCCTTAATCTGAAAATATTGCTAAAAAATATAACTTAAATTCTTACAATTTCATAATGATGCAAGTGTAATAGGAGTGTGGCCTGTTCAAATAACAATCTCCACATGAATGCTGGAGACGGGATATGCTGTATTTTACATGAGATAACTGTGATTTTACCATCTATGCACTTTACCCAGATGATGTTGGGGTCATTTCATAAATGCCAAAGGAAGTAAAGCATTTGCAACATCTGACAAGGCAGCCCTTCTTATTTGGCTAATTGTCCTCTGTAAAATTTATTTCAACTCCTGTTCCTCAGTTTGACCTTTTATATAGTCTACCACATGGAGTTGGCAACACTATGAGAAGAGATTCAGTAATGTATTGGGATACCATAAATGCAGGACAGAGGATCCTATAAAAGCAGATATTGGACTTGGAGGAAATGGCTTTTATCAGAGACCTAGCCTTTGGTAATAGAAAAGAACATAGTCAAAGAGCCTCTTTGGAATAAATATTGCTTCCCTTGGGTCTCTCTGTATATAAGATTTGTTTATATATATATATAATGTGTATTTATTTTCAATATTTTATGAGGTAAGAGACGAATTTATGCTACTTGATGATTCAGGAATGAAAAATAGGAAGGAAAACTCTGATGCATGAACTTGAGACTGTATATACAGTTTTTCCTTTATTGGAAAAAGACTTTTTATGCCCTAAGTCTTGGGAAAATGAATGGCTGCTATTTTCCATTAAATGAATAAAGATCTGCTAAACTTGCTGAATTCATAAATGTTAAATAGAAGTCAGTGTACTCAAGACTCTACTAACAGAGACTTTTCACTGTCTTGTGCATTTTTTTTTTTACCTATTTCTCATGTTTTGTGCAGGTTGGGACACTGGATGCTCTTGTTGGACTCTCAGATGAGTTGGGAAAACTTGATAGCTTTGCTGAAAGGTAAAATAGATCTTATTTACTACACACAAATGAGAAACAGCCTTTTGTTTTTATAGGATGGCATGTCCTTGTGTTCACCTTGGTCTGAATCAGTTTAGCCCAGGCTGCAACTCAACTGATGTGGGTAGGATTTGTTTAATGTCTGTGTTGATTATCATAGAATCATCACAAATAAAGGATCATTCCTTAAAATCTGGCTGACTAAAGTTAGTGACAGTTTTATTTGCACCATGATCTGTTTCAGTGGCAATTCCATGGAAGATGTTTTGCAGAGGGAAACTGCTAGAAAGCATTTTTTTCTTTTTTTCTTTTTAGAGATTGATGCCTCCCTCACCTCAAGTTAATAAAGCAGCATTTAGAGATTAGCTTTATTTTCTTTATCCCTTTATCCCTTATTTTCTTTTTCCGGTGTATTCCTCTTGTTATTTGTGCCCTTTCTCAAACAGATACAGGAGTTCTAAGGAAGAAGTCCTTCTGAGAGCAATCTGGAGCTCACCCATTCCTGTTTTTAAATCCCTGAAAGCCAGAATATTGACTCACATTGTGCCCAACTAACTCACGCACTGACTCACATGATTTCCTTGCTGATCACGGCCCACTTTGCGTTTTAGACCAGTCTCATCTCGGTGTACAAAGGACAATATAGTGAAAGAAACTGAGAAAATGCTTGGTTATAAGATTTTATGGCACAAAGTATACTTAACTTGTTGGGGAAAATAAAAGTACAAGTTGCTTTTTTGTTTTATTTTGGAAGCACACCTTATATAGTTGTCATTGTCTTGCTCACAGAGGCAGATGTTAGCTCTAGCTCTAAATTATTTCATTTTTCCCCTAGCCAGGGATGTTTTACTTGCCTAAATGTGCTTGATACTTGCGTGGATTTTGTCAGTTGGAAATGGATACAGAACTACTGATACAAGCTAGTTACATCTATGCAGGCCACTTGGGGCAGAAGTTAAGTTTGGGTATTTTCTAGGACATTTTTTGACCTTACTGATACTACAGCAGGGCCAGAGCTGAATTTGGATGATTGCTTTTGATCTCTTTGGGATGGACACAATATTGACCTCCATAGAGTTGCTTTTTAAGGCTTCTTAGCCTTACTCATCAATATTTTTTTCCTTGCTGAGGCCTTCTCCATCTGACAGGGGAAACCCTGTCTCAAGTTCTTTGAAAAGCTGTTCGGGCCTTTGGTTGTTAGAGATCGTTCATGCTGGAATGAAGTGGGAATGTGGGTAAGAATGGGCAGAAACTGCACCAATATTATTTAGCTATCCTAAAAGAAGGATCTATTGACATTAGCAAACACCAAGCAACTGTGTGATTTGGGCTTCAGGCTTGCAAAAATCCTGTAGAACTGATTTTCAGAAAGGCACAACTACCTCTCAACTTTGTGAGGCATTAAGATAACTGAGAAGCTTGCTGTAGGTTTGTGGTCAGGTTCCTGGAGATAAATTTAAGTGAAATGTCAGCAGTAGCTCCCGAGGCTCACTATCTGTTGCCTTAGTCGTAACTTAACAATGTTGTACAGTTCCTTGTTCAAGCTGAATGCCAGTTTACTCCACTAATTGTCCCTTTAATACAAGTAACGCTGCTAATCATATGACATGTGCAAAAAAAAGAAGATTGGACCCTGGCAGAGTAAAGAGTAAACTATTGGGAAAAACACTTTCCCTATTTGTCTTGTTTATCAATAAAGCTAAGTAATCAAGGGGAATCAGTGAGTTTTAAAAACAGGGAAAATGTGCTTGAGAAAAATGCGTCATGGTAGAATAAGAGCAGAGAATAATCAGCACAAATGTATCAACAGCTAAAGTCCAACAAAGTCGATTTAATGCATTAAATATAGGTTTCAGGTTTTGTTAGTAAAGTGTTATTCAAGGGTTAAATGCCAAGCACTTACACTTAGTTGAAGCAAATGACACACAGAGGGTTACAAGCCTGTTTGAGTGACCTGAGCATTTACATTCCTGCTCCTCTGAAATAGCTACCTGCTGAACTGTTGCTAGATAAACAAAACTGCCAGTAAAGCCAGGCAGCACTAACCTGTCAGCACTGCCTCCTGCCAGGACAGCAGAGAAGGGGCAAGAGTTTGCAGGGTCTATTGTTTCCACATACTTTTATTATTTATTTACACAGGGAGACGGAGTGTTTTTCCATGTTGCCATATGGCAGCATGGGGCTCTGAAGCTCACAGTCCTTTGGGTGACTCTTGCCCAGGGATTCTCCCAGCTCCTAGGCTGCAGAGTGGTCTGTCGTGTCCTGAGATTTTAGGCTGGCCACCTTGGCAGTATTATGGGGGCCTTGCTGATAGTTCTGTTTAAAACACAGTGTCATTTAGAGAATGTTAGACTTTCTGTCTTTTTGTCTGTCTGTCTGTCTTCCTCACTGTAGTACTTTTACAAGCAAAATGTATGACTCTTTAATAGGATACACAGGTGTATTTTTACACATTTTATATTGCTAGGGTTTTATTTCTATTACTCAGCTGCAGTTGAGTTGACACCCTCTCATCACAGCATTGGAGCGTAATGTTTGCTCAGGGTGGGATTCATCTCATCTGAATTTAGAGATTTCCAAGTCGGTTGCTGCTGCAGCCTGTGGGGCTGCTATGGAGGGTGATCCCCTCACGAGCCTCAGGTGTCAGTGGTGAACAGGGTGCGTGATTTGCCCGGGCTCTGTAGGCATCACGAAGGAGCTGAAGTTCTACCTGGTGCCCCAGTTACTTGCCCAGATTCTGAACTGCAGAATGGTCTGGTGCCATGAGCACCTTGTTCAGTCCAGGCTCACTGCCCTTCCTGAAAAAAGAGAGGGGTGAATGAGAAGAAAATAAGTGAATCCCCCTAAAGAAGTGGAATAACAAGGAAATTCCCACTGTCAAACCACAGGACATTGTTGTGTTCCACGAAGTACTTTATAAGGACTTTATCTCAGTAAGCCATAAAAATGTACGGCATATCCCATGGAAGAGATGTATTTCAGCCACTGTTAGTCTGGAGTATTCTGTGTAGCCTCTAAACCCTTCTTCAAATCTAGAGTTTTAATTATGTGCTTCTTTTCTTCTGGTTTCTTCTACAGTTAACATGAAATAGAGTGTACAGAAGGCTGAATCTTAATCTTGTGAAAGTCTTGTGCATTATTTGCTTTGTGATATTGCCTAGAATAGGTTTACAAAGATATGTGTATCTAGAAATAAGGCATTTAGTTATACAATATTCCACAGGTAATTTATCATTATTTGAATTACAAACTAAACTGCCCTATTTCAGAAGTATTTTTTGGGGGGGTATCTCCATGTTAATCAAATAATTGTGGCAACTGTTTTATATTAATTTACTTTCTTCACTAACAAATTTTCCTTATTGCACCTCCTTCAAGCGTAATAAAGAAAATAGCCCAGTACATAGGAGAAGTTATGGAGGACTCAAAAGATAAAGTCCATGAAAATCTTCTGGCCAATGGAGGTAAGTGCTGTGAATGTGAATACCTTGATGCATATGAATACCTTGATGCTTGGTTACTGCTTGTGTTTGCCTCAGAGTATGAACATGCAGAATCAAAACTCATACACATTAGGAAGGACAAACATCAGCAAGACTTTTTATAAACACTTCTAAAGCCAGATCCTATTTTTCTCAAAGTTATTACAAGTTTTGTCCAGTTTTGCTTCCAAGATGGTGTTCAGTATCCAGTACTTGTTTATGGAAGGAATTTTTCCAGCACCAGAATGAGGAATGAAGAAGAAAGCAGGAGATATTCTCCCTCTTTCCTAGAATAATTTAGCCCTTTTTGTGTTCTTTAGAGCTCAGTCACTTAAAGGCAACTGAAGTTTATTCTGTATGATTGCATGACATCTCTCAGCAATACATTAGCACTTTTCTTTGCCTCCTACAGTGCTAGAGTAAAGCATGTGCTCGGATGGCCATGGGCCTGACTGATATCACAGGTGGAAATGTGAGGTGATGACTGTGAAACGTGGAAAAACCTCCACATGGTTATCCCGGGGTTAACGGGGAGCTTTGAGTTGATTGTAAGCTGCAAGACCAAAATACTGTGTTAACAGTCAGTGTTGCAGTAACAAATGAGGCCTAAGCAGTTCTCTACACTAACAACTCAGCATGTTTTCTTTTCTGTTAGTAGAAACTTCCTGCTGTTCTACAGCGGGTGGGTAGGTGATGTGCTCCTTGCAGCCCTGTGCAAGCAGCAGGACATAATTTCTCTGTGGTCCTTGCCATAGGAGGAGGGCTCTGCCGGTGCCCTGTCCATATGACATTTCCTCAGGGCAGCCGGGGCTGCACTCACAAGGCTGTGCCAGAAACTGACAGGACATGCACAGGCTCAACACCTCCACCGTCATGAGTGAATTCACTTTGGTTCCCACTGTGAAGTCCTGCCCTGGCCGGCAGCAGTTGCACAGCAGAGGACACGAGCACTGGCAGCAGAAGCTCTTCTGAAGTGATGAAGCGCCATGGGAGCAGAGCTACTCTGCTGTATGCACCCTTGCATCTTTGCTAAGTAGTTGACGTGTCTTTTTTTAAATAATTTTCATCAACTTCCTCTCTTCATCATTTGATATGATCCTCAAGGCCCTAAAAGGAGTTTATATCAAGAACAAATCATGTCACATGAGAAGTGACAGCTCCCTGTGTGTGATCTCTACATATCACTTTAGGTCCTGAGTGTGTCTAAGGGCTGCTGAAAAATGTGGTTTTGGTCTACATTCTGGAAATTGCTCTATATTCTAGAAATGTAAGCAAGAACTGGGCATCTTGCACGTGCTCCTGCAGGCTTGGAAAGTGATACCATTAACAGGCAGAGGAAGCAGCTATGAGTGCATACACACTCCACCAGACCCTTTAACTGCCTGTAATGTTGTACTNAAAAATGTGTTTTTGGTCTACATTCTAGAAATGTAAGCAAGACTGGGCGTCTTGCATGTGCTTCTGCAGGCTTGGGAAGTGATACCATTAACAGACAGAGGAAGCAGCTATGAGTGCATACACACTCCACCAGACCCTTTAACTGCCTGTAATGTTGTACTTTGCTTCTGTATGGGTATCTGGTGGGGAGGAGGTTCTTCTAGAAATGTCCTTCTTTCATGAAATGAGACTGACATTTGATGAATGCAACTACCTGACAGGTACAATAACCCTACTTGTTCTGTTTCAGGGCTAAAGGACAAAATGAAATGTTTAAAAAGTATGTTGAGGATTGGTGATTGCAGTGTTGGTCCAAGCATGCATTTGTGTGTATTAGTGCTAGAGACAAGTCTTGGTCTGGTTGTAGAGATACAGTGATCAGGTTACGATGGATTTCTCAAGTAACAACCTCGTAGCTTGATCACGATATCCCTATGACTTGGGAAACAACAGGTTTAACTTATTTCCTTTATTTCCTCTTTTTATATTGCTTTATTTTCCTGTCAGCTCTGCATGTGTTGTAATAGAAGGATGTGGAAATTACTTGACTGTATATGTTACTAATTTCTGTCCTCTGATTGTCTGAATGATTCATAAGACTTCAATCTTTCAATTATTTTTGATTTAACTTAAAAAATGAATACAGAAGGATTCTTCTAGTGTCAACACTCTTGTAGGGATTCTTCTTCTTCCCCCTTTCTGGTTAGGAAAGGAAGGATTGAAAACTTTGAGGTTATAAAGACAGAAATAAGATTAAAACATATGACTTCTTGCTGCATGGTCCCATTTCAGAGTATTAAACCATCCAAATCCAAATTATAAGTTACCTAATGCAAGTTGTCCCATTTTAGCTCCTTTTGTATATATTTCCAACAACAGTTTAGCCTGCCTAAAGGGAGGATGATATCTAACAGTTGTTATGTTAGCTTTTTGTGAAGGAACATGCAAAATAGCAGAAAATGGAATCCTTTTAGTTAAGTGAATACATGTACTACATCTAAGGGGCCAGAGCTGGAAGCAATCATGGATGTCTCTCGTACAGAATGTATATTTGTGTATTGCTGAAACTTCAGAGTATCACAGCAGCAGGAAATGCTTTATTGCTCATGATGGAATCAAAAATGTGAAGCTTTTCTTCAAGGGTTCAGACCAAATTCTCTTCCTCTTACAGTGATGCTAACCCAAAATGATTTTAACAGTGGAATAATTCCATTCTTTACAATAGCCTAAAAACTGGAATGAAAACCAATCAAAGTGAGAAGCATGAACATTTGGAGGAATAAGAGGTTTGTAGGGACAGTAATTAAAATAGCCTTGTTGAAATACCTGAACTAAGGTAAGTAAATCAGGTTTCAGCCTGTGGGCACAATGGGATGCCCACACATCCTCTTTTGGATGGACAGTTATGAAATGTCATTTAGAAGTGACTTGACAGGCTCCATGCATGGAGGGATGCCATTCCAGAAGCATCGGGGCTCTTCAGCACCAGCCCTGACTGGCATTTTAAGCTCCGTTCTGTCCGTGTGCTCACCCGAAGGAAGGTTGTGCCAGCGCCAGGATCCGGCTGTGCGAGTTCCCCCCAGCGCTGCCGATGCGGAGGGGTTAACTCGTGCAGAGGGCTGAGGTGCTGTGCAGTGCACAAGTGCCTGACGTTCACATGCTGAGATTAAAGACATGCAAGGGCAGAAAGGGCATGTGTGTATCTGGAGGGAACTTTCATATCTCCTCTCCTATAAATAGGTCAGTGCTTGCCTTTAAAGACTCAGCGTGTGAGTGCACTGCTCCTCTGCACAGCCATGCAATGCCTCGCTCTTTGCAGAGCTTTTTTCATTCCTGTTGGATTTAGCAAAGGCTGAGGAAGAAAGCTTAGAAGAGAGGCAGCAGGGTGAAATCCTTTAGTTGTATTTGTGTTGTGTCCCTCATCCCTGAAAGGGGGGACCAGCAGAACTGTTGCATGAAGACAGCTGAAACTATAATGCTGAAAATGCTCTCATCGTCTTTGCCTTCAAGTTTTTCTGATCCTTTCTCTGCAGAGATTGTGAGCAAAAGCTACCCAAAACTGTGCATGCCATGGCTATGGCAGAGCTCTGAAATTTTGTCCCTGTCCCGCATGTTCCTCATGCAGGAGACTCTGCTGCTCCCGCAAGGGCTGCATCTCCTGTGCAATGGATGTGTGGGAAGTTTACATGGCTGTCTGGTTTCAAAGAAAGAGGGGGATAGCTCAGTCACAGCAATGCTGTCTGCCTCCTGCTCAGTGGTATCCTTTGATAAGGAGCCTGTGTCCTGCTAACATAAGACTTTCCATGCTTTGGAAATCTAATAGGGTAAACTGACTCTGTTGTAGGGCGAGAAAAGCCTATGGAAAGGATAGCGCTCTCCGGCCAAGGGTGTTCGGTATCACACCACACTGCAGTACCCCCGTCTGGCAGTGTGGCAATTGAACAACTTCCACATTCCTTTTCACCTAACTCAGTTCATAAAATGTGCCCCACGCCCTGGAAGACCATCCACAAGAAATCCCACACAGTTGTTGCTGCAAGTATGAGCCAACTCTTTGGACAAGGGAGTGGTACCCTCATGGCCCTGCTCTTACTGAGCACCTGGAGCTCCATTTGCTCCCTGTTTCCCCAGGGCAATTTCCCAGATGCTCCCCAGGAGCACCCTCTGGATCTGGATGCAAACCTGCCCTTTGGGGTGGGCATCTGCTTACTTTTGCAACCTTCCTAACCTGCAGGGCCACGTCGCAGCCTCTGCTTGTTGTGTCAGGATTTATGGGCTTTCCCATCCCATAAAGTTTCCCTAAAATACTGTAGGGATGTGTGTGTTGGGGAGATCCTAAGGTTCCCTGAGCTGTTGGATTGCATGAGCTGTTAAGGGAGAATTTTCATTTAATACCATAGCATTCCCAATGCTCAATGTTTTCTGACACTAAGGAGTATCTTCAAATGAAATGTAGCAGCCAGAGCCTGTTCTCGGAGCTTGTGCATCAATTCCCTCAATTCTGGGAAGAAGCCAGGGCTCTTAGTGGTCCAAGGCTGGCTTGTTTTGGGGGGCTACGCTCTTAATATCTTTCATCAAGCTCTTAGCAACCCTGAATATTACAAGAGGAGCTTGGCCCAAAGTATTTTTCCAACAGCTCTTGCTGGGCTTAAATTCAGGTGTACTGAATCCTTCATCAAGACTGAGCTGTGTTACGTGACCTGTTTCTACAGTAGAGATCAGATGCATGTGGCTTTGCCCTGCTGGTAGAAGCAATTTTGTGGTGTCAGTGTTTTGTAGTGTGAAAAATTAGATTCTGGTATAGCTTTTCCCAGATTTGAAATAACATTTGTGTGTTTTTGATCAGGATCAAGTTTCTATGAGGATTCAGAGATAGATTTTTGGTTGAAATACACATGTAATGTTAATGAAAGTTATATCTAGGCTATAGGTGGGATTGCTACCCCAAAGTAATACATTTGCTTGCTTTAATACATTTCTTTGTATTTTCAGTTGACCTAATTAGCTATCTGACCCGGTTTGAGTGGGACATGGCCAAATATCCCATAAAGCAGCCACTGAAAAATATATCAGAAGCATTAGCAAAGGTAATTTGTACTCTAAATTTTAAAAATATACCAGAATGGAGAATCATGTCTGTCTGAAGTGTTTGGTCTCCTCTCATGTGATTCAGTGAGAGTTTTGCCTTCAGTTTGGGCAGCCTCAGAAACCCACATTCTGAATGAAAGCTGTTGGTATTATTTTAATTAATACTGTAGTAATACTGATATATTGAAACCTCTCCATATATGATACTTTGTCAGATTTTGACCGTCTTTCTGCACTTTTTTCTCTTTATTGCAATATCCTATTATTTTCTATGTTGTTTTCTTGCAAAATTATTGGCTTTATGTTAAATCAAACACACTGAAAGTTGGAGTTATTTACACCCTCAATGCATTGGGGAAGGAATGATCTGTTGGTCGATAGAGATGATGTATGAAACAGAACTTGCTGCTTTAGGTACAACTGTAATACCTGTAGCTACAGCTAACTGAATCCTACTTTCTGAAGACGTCTTTCCCATAGGAGTACTTGGTGGCACATAGGTGTGATCTGGGCTCCCTCTTGGCCATAATTGAGGACAAGCAAGGAGGTAGAGGGAGGAGGGTGAGAACAACGCACTCCAAGCACCTAGTTGAGTGGCTTTTTTTTTTTACTTTATTTCTAGCAAATCACTCAGATAGAAGCAGACTTGAAGACCCGAGCAGCTGCATACAACAACATTAAAGGAAATTTGCAAAGCCTGGAAAAAAAAACTGTGTATGTACCACACATGCCTCTGCCCATCTCTGCTCGCTGAGCTGAGTACAGGCCACACTCAGTTCTTTTCACTCATATTCACAGCCCATGGGTGTTGTGATGGGAACAAAATTAGCGTCTGGCCTTGGGACATGCTAACTTATCCCTGAGGAGAAGTGGGAGTTAGGGGAAGCTGGTGTGATCAGCATGTCTTAAAATCAGCTTGAGGGAGGCTGCAGTCCCTAATGTGATTTTAGTAGCAGTGTAAACAGGCTGTCTTGGGAAAGAGTCACAAGCAACTTCTCCTGTGCTGTTCTGGCGGCATTTCAGGGAGCCAGAAACCATTTCAGCTGAGCCAACTGGTGAATTCCTTTGCAGCTCCGAGCTGTTCCCTACTCCTGTAGGGAGCTCTGCAAATGCAGTTCAGATAAGTCACCCTCACCATATTCCAGACAAAGGCACTGCTTCCCTGCTGTGCCTACCACAGGAGCAACCCACTCAGTTTTGCTTTTGTTTCATTTTGCTTTTCTTTGTTTCACCCCATTAGTGGGAGCAATGCTCGCTCGCTCGCTCAGGCCTTCCAAAAGGTTTTCTCTCCTCTCTTCAACTGTTGATGCTCTTTACCTGTTTACCTGTTTTCTGGATTTTCTCCAGGCTATCGCTGGGGAGAATAGTAAGTTCCTGTACTGTTCCTGTAAGTAGTAAATGTAGAGCAACTTAGAAGCTGCTGTGCGAGCCCTCCTCCAAAGCATGCTCACGTGTGCCATGATTTCCCACACCGGCCCATGCTCTGGGCAGCGTGTGTTGGTCCCTGCCTCCCTGGTGCTGCAGGCAGCCCACAGCCTTCCAAGAATCCAGCCCTCATATTCCCAGCACACTCCTGCAATTCCCATGTCAGCTTTAGGCTCCTGGAGCGAGGCGACAGGCCTGTGTAGGAGTGTGGGAAGCGCTGGGGCTTGGGTCCTGTCTCCCTCTCACAGTGCTCTCTGCCTCCGAGTGCTGGCTTCTCTGGTGCCAGCTTGTGCCAGCTGGCTTAGGCTTAACTAACAGCTAAGGAGCTGTTTCTGGCCTGTTAATTATTGTTCAGGCTGGCAGGGCTAACCAAAAGCCGATCGTTGCTCACTCCACTGAGGGCAGGAGAACAGGGATCCCAGACCTGCTGGGCTTCATCAGCACTTCCCAGGTGTGCAGCTCGAGTGGGACTCAGTGCGATTAAATGAATGGGCAGCAGAGCAGAGGCCCCCGCCAGGTCGCCCGACGCCTGCGCATGGTGCCCGTACATGATGCCCGTGTGTGAGGCCGGCGTGTGAGGGCCACGCGTGAGGCCGCTGCCGCCCTGGGCTGCTCTGCAGGTGCCTCTGCGCGCGGGGTGAGCAGACCTCGTCCCCTGCAGTCCGCACGTGCAGGGCGCCGGCAGCCCCGGCCTGCCCTGATACTAGTCCCTGGCTGCTACGCAGGCGGCCTTGGAAGAGCAGGTGCCGCCAGCAAGGAGCTGGCGGCGGCTGAGACGAGTGGTAGCTTCAGACATGCACTTTTCCAGCATCTGTAACCTTACTGTAAAGACAATGGTAGCAAAATAAGTATAATTGCACTTAGAGGAAGGGCACAAACTAGCCTAGTGCAGCTTGCCAAAATTCTTGCATTAATTTAATTGTTTTTTTTCTTCTTTTTAATTGCAGTAAGAATAAATAAATGGCCATTCTAGATGCGTAGACCTCCTTTACCACCTCTTTCCTCATGTTCCCCTTCCCCAGTAAATACTGCTGCGTAGCAATTGTACCTGCTGTGCTGTACCCGCAGTGTGCTGCTGTTGGGTTCCTGCTAATGTGATTTTCCCTCTGTCTTGTTCACTGTAGGGGAAATCTGCTGACCCGGACCCTAGCAGACATTGTGCATAAAGAAGACTTTGTTCTGAATTCCGAGTATCTTATCACGCTCCTAGTCGTAGTGCCAAAGTAAGGCTATAGTGTGTGCACATGTGCTCAAGTGTGGTGTTGAGTTTCAGGCCTAAGCACTAGATGGGAGCAATATTAACTTGCAGTGTGGCTTCTCAAACAGCCTTCTGGTGGGAACAGTAGTGATTAAAAAGAAGAAAAAAAAAAAGAAAAGGGAGATCTTTGTTGGAACTTAGCCAGTGTATGAACGTGCTCACAGGGCCTGTGCCAGTGCTGTATTCCTAAACGCCTGCACGTGGGATGGCTGCCTGCACTGTCAGTGGCAAAGCTATAGGGTGTCCTTTTTTAGAAGCCTCCACAAAACCCTGTGCTCTCAGCAGGGCTCCTTGAGAGCACACACGCACGCAGCAACATCACTCTTCTGTCTGCTAAAAACATTGTTAAAAAGCTGAGGTAAGTTCTTGAGGTTTTCATCTATGCACGTTCATGCTCTCTCAGATTTTCCCTCCAAACAGATAATGCAATCCCGTACCCTTTTCTTGACCCCTTTTCTGCCGTGTTTTGCTGGAGCGGGAGCCCCGAGGCTGCACGTGGAGCAGCAGACCTGCTGCAGACTGGCTGCATCCTGCGCGGGCCCCGGGTGCCTGTGCATCAGATCCACACGCTGCCAATCTCCCGATTCCTCCCTAGACCCTGCCATGAGTCAAGGCTGAAGCGGAGGGTGCAGGGCTGAGGAAGACGTGCCTGGCTATGGACCAGCTGGTGGCCAGGCCAGGAGAGGGTGGAAGAGGCAGTGCCTTTATCCCACAGCCCAGCCTGAAGAGCTCCACTCTGCTACCCTAAGCCAGTAGCTCAGTCATCTACATCTATTGGTACGTTGCTTCCGCGTTCACTGCAGTTACTGACCTTACTTTGTTCTGTGTTGCCCAAAGGTCAAGCTATGTGCAGTGGCAGAAGACCTATGAGTCCCTCTCTGATATGGTAGTGCCTCGCTCCACAAAGTAAGTGAAGTTCCAAATTAAAACAAAATTATGGCAAAAATTACAGCAAAAATGCCAAATTATGGCAGAGATCCCTAATGTACTTCAGTTCCTCAAATTACTGCAGCCTGGAGAGAACCATTAGTCTAACACATGGGTTCCATGTTAACATACAGATTTCTCCAGTCTCATTTCTGCTGCAGCCTTGACTGAAATGAGAAATTGCTCAGCTAAAGGTTGTTAGAGCTGTTTTCAAATTAGTTTGTTTTCCCTTTTCCCAGTAATCTAGTTCTGTCTTCTTCCAGTGATCACTTGCAAAATGAACCAGGTTCTTAGCCTTTCATGAAAAACAGACAAACAGCATGTTAAAGCAATGCAGACAGAATTCAGACTTACCTAAACACATACAACTGGATGGAAAGCACTTCAACAGAGACCAAACACTATTCTTGTATCTTTAATTGCTTCTTCCTGTAGAGTTCAGGCAGTTCAGATTCCAAACTGTTACCTGTATCAGCAAAAACTACATTAACACTTATCCTTTCACCTGAAATAAAGCTCCTTATTAGAAATTAAATATTCTACTCAGATCGAAGCACATAATGAGGTAAAATCCAGGGCATAAAACTTGTCAGTAAAATTATCTGAATTGGAGGATGCAGAAAACATGGAGGGAGAACAGGAGGAAGGCAGCTGTGTGCACTGTCTGTCTCAAAGACACAAGGAGGCGCAGGGAGGTTGTCAGGAGACAAAGAAGCAGACAAGCATGTGCACGCTAGGAAGGGTTGAAGAACTTAAGCCATTGATGTGCAGATTCAAAATACTGTAGCTGAAGCTAGTAAAGTCTTTGCTCCCTATTCCAGTTGCAGCAGGTCTTGAAAAGCAAGATATTGTTCACTATCATAGATGATAAAAAGGGCTGCAAAGGGAGAATGTGAACAAGACATGAGGGATTTGTCATACCAAATCACAGCAGTGAATTTCCCTCCTGCAGAATGATTGCTGAAGATGCAGAGGGAGGACTCTTCACAGTGACCCTGTTTAGGAAGGTGATGGAGGACTTCAAGGCTAAAGCCAGAGAGAACAGGTAACAACTCCGGGTTGCTCAGCAGGCCAGGCTAGCAGGCAGATGATGAGGATAAGATGAGGCCTGTTCCTTGTGCAGTACAAACACATCATTGCTTAAAGCTGCTCTGCTCTTAAGGCTGCTACTGGTCCTAAAAGCACAGAGAAAGCAAGAGAGAAAGGCACCACGACGGTGGATACAGTGAATTCATTCTTTAAGCGCCAACTATGAGTCCTGACATTGTTCTTCCTGCTCTCTTGCTGCAGAGCAGCCAGCAGATTCATTCTTGCTTTCTAAATGGTAACTTCAGCTCCCTCCTTCCACATACTTTAAATGGCTTAATGACCAGCAACTTCAAAACACCCCACACATGCTTCTGTAGAGGCAAAAGAAATGGGTGTGCAGATTGCATAGAATAGAGATTGTGGGAACAAATGTCCTTCAATTACAGGTTCATGGTTCGAGAATTTTATTTTGATGAGAAAGAACTGCGATGTGAGAAAGAAGAGCTGATGAAATTAGCTTCTGATAAGAAGCAGCAGTACGTAAGTAGCACGTGAGGTTGATGACCCAATGCCGGGCTGGCTGAGAATTAGCTTAAATCAGCAGCTCATCGTAGTGTAAGTGCTGGTGGCTTGTGGAGCCACTTCTCACAGCAAAGGTGTCCCAGGATCGGTGTGTGTGCTTCCATAGGGCCCCTTACTGCGTTGGCTCAAAGTGAACTTCAGTGAAGCATTTGTGGCTTGGATTCACGTGAAGGCCTTGAGAGTCTTTGTGGAGTCTGTGCTGAGGTAAGGGGGTAAACCTGGTACAGATGCCTGCAGAAGTCAAAATGTGCTGCCCACTTTCATGTGGGAATGTCCCTCTAACACACCTGGTTCCAGGAGCTCACAGGAGACAACAGAGGTGGCCAGGAAAGAAGGTGGCTTAATATGTTGACAAAGAAAGAGAGTTCTTTAGAAGGACTTTCAGTGAAGGTGGAAACAAAAGGGTACTGTTTAGTCACCCCTATAGCTTCAAAAAGAAAATGCTTTTAGGAAAGGAGGCATCACACCCCCACTGAGGTTCCGTGATGTAGAAGCACCCAGCTGGAGGGCAGGGAGATGGGAGACGGCAGGAGGGGAAGGGAGCCCCCTCCCGCGGAACAATCGGGTGCCTTGCTGTGTTTCAAGGTACGGCCTCCCAGTGAATTTCCAGGTGATGCTGCTGCAGCCCAACAGGAAGTCTGTGAAACGCCTGAGGGATATCCTGAACGTGGTCTTCAAACACCTGGATGAAGTCGCAGCAGCAAGTATCATGGATGTACGTATTGGGGCTACAGCTGTCCCACAGCTGTAGTCAAATGAACTTGTGCATAGTTCAGGAGTTAGAGCAAGCCCTCCTCACACCTTGCAGTGCTAGATCCCTGGATGCAGCTGCACTTAGCACAGGTGGTTATGGAGTAGATGGGGAACACAGTCACAGACTTCATGCTTTAAAGCGCCTGACGTTTGCAGCTAGGTCCATTCAAGCATGGCAGCTTGTCTGGGTCAAAAGCTTTTTAAGTTGTCTATGAACTTTCAGACAAGTGGCAGCAGCAGAAACATAGCCAGCAAACGATGGGTCTGCAACACCTCGCCCCTCTGTAGAGCCGTCGTAGGCACCTCAGTGAGGACCTGAGCAGCTTCCTTCTCCCTCACCGCATCTCCAGTGCACAACAGGTCACCCCCATCAGGATAAACCCCCAGTCACAGCGGCTTAGACCAGGCGAGCATGAGACCAGCAACGCGTGATGGGAGAACAGTGCAACCGCGGGTGAATTCTCGGTGCTACATGCATTAGAATAAACACCCAGCCCATAAACACCAAGGAAACACCACATGCAGCTGGTGAGCCAAGCACTAAGCAAATCTAGAGCACAAAATATGAGAATCCCCACCCAAGGGTGTGCAAAAACAGCTGCTTAGCTGGGAGCAGTTTGTTTCCTACTGCTAAAGGTGCACTGCCTGCTTTTGCAGCCCGGCATGGACATCCCTGGTTTACAGCTGAGCAGTCAGGAGTACTACCCGTACGTCTACTTCAAGATCGACCTCAGCCTCCTTGACTGCAGCTAGAGAGAATCGCTCAAGCTTCATCTAGTCATCTTCAGGACCCTGGTGTAACAGGAAAAGGGAGCTTCTGCTACTGAAATAGAAATAAAATGCAGGTTTCTCAATAGCAGGATAACTATGTATACATTTTTCTAATATGTCCAGTAATTTAAAGCAACTTCAATACAAGTACTTCTGGTACATGGTTTTCAGAAAACATTGCAGAAGCAAGAAGTACTGTAGTAGTATTTATTTTTTCTTGGGGTTACGTTACAAAGATAGAATGAGTGGGCTTGGAATAAAATAAATTTTAAAAAATGTGGTGGCTAATGGCTCTGCTGGGTGTGCACAGTCCTGGCTTTAGAAATAGGTCTTAAAAACGGAAGCAGAGAGCATCTGTACAAAACCCCAAGCTTTCCTCTTAAAAAGGTTAAGAAATCAGATATTCGAAGACTACTCTGTACCTTATTGTACAGGCTACTCCTGGTCCTGACTACTCACAAGCTTAGTTTTTGCTAGGACACTTCCATTAAAACCTCTCCAGGAGAGTTTGCCTGCTCGGAGAGCTCTGTATCAAACACGTATTTCCTGCCCCTAGATTTGGCTAAGGTAGTGGTCAAATTATAATTTGCTTCCAGTAGTTACTACACTGCCCATAGGTCATCCCTATAAAAAGGGCTCTTACAGAGAGCACTGGGTTATACCTAATTATATTATAACCTTTAAAGGATGCGTGCTTCCAATTCTTTCTCTCCTTACTTTATAAATTAAGCTGATCTTATGAGGCTCATTTTACTAGACATAGATACATAAGGCATTGAGAGCAGCAGTAGTAACAAGAATATTTTTATTAAAAAAAAAGGAGAAAAAAAAGCAGCAGCTACCCCTCCCCCATCTCAATCCTAATTTCCTTCCAAGAAAACTGCATTTGCAAATTAAAACACCACCAAATGGGAGGTGACATATCAGATCCAACTTATTGGAGACCGTAATTCAGCTCTTTTATGTTGGTATCTTGAATCCATAAAATGGGATTAGCTTCACTGCTAACCCTTGGAAAGACCAACAGTTCTGACATCAGCCCCACTTTCCCCTAGATGCGTCTCCCATTCGAGCAGCAACCCAGTGTCAACTGTATTAATGATATCAATTCCAGCACAAAGAAAAAGAAAGCTCCTGAGAAGGAAGAGGAAAAGGAAGACTAAACAGCATTGAAATTAAGATTGCCTGATCAGGCCTAGGTAAGATCATTAAAGATCATTTGCAGCAGGGAAGTAGGTTTATGACTCCATTCTCCCCCAGCCTCTCTATCCTACACTTCATTTTTCAAGAGTCATTAAAACCTGGATAGCTTTTATATGCGTCCTTGTTACTCTGTACAAAACTAACACTGTGTGTTGAAAATATTTTGTTTTATTCTTTAATTGAAACAGAAGCTGACTAGGTTCCACCTCAATGAAAAAGGAAAAAAAAAAATCACATTTAAAATTGGTTACACTAACAACCTTCTGTAACATTCAAATGCACATGTCTCAAGAAAATAAAACCCAAGGTGTTTCAAAGAAAGATCCATGTTGTCCTCAAAATATTTGTTACACAGAATACAATCAAGTTTACTGGTTACAACAATTCATAGAATTTTTGCAATGTTTTCTCGAGATGCGCGCAGTTCCCTGCTGCAGTGGATCTAGGAGCACGGTGTGTCATGTGCTACTGCACCATAGAAAGGCCACTGGAATCTCCATCTGATTGCGAACCAGGTTGCCAACCACTGCACAAACTCTCCCAAGAAAAGAGGTTTCCTGAAGATCTCACAGCTCATCTTTATCCCAATCATCAAGATCCACATCACTGAGATCAATGTCATCTTCTACTGGAAGCTGTGAAAAGGGGAGTTTTTTAAGCAAGTGTTTAGAAGCATCTATAAAAACAGTGACACCCGCTGACTTTGACAAAAACCTCTTGTTTGAGAAGTGAAGCTTCCTCCATGGGCTTAATGCTCCTGTCATCTTCATTCATGAAAGCTCATAGGGTATTGAGCACAGGTCAAGTTCTCAGAGTTAAGACCAGAAAAAGGGTATTTTTTACAAATACTCCAAATCTTAAAAAGGCAGCTAGAAATGTGAGTATGTAACAGCATTATCCTCATCCTCTGTATTTCAATTCTATTAGTGGCTAGTAGTGACTTTTACATGCTAGTGCTGAGCCTTACACAACTTACTCCAGCACCACATGTAGCAGTTACGGAGGCTGCACCCATGCCCTTTGCCACAGCAAGGCTTTGGTGGCAAGGTCCATGGCTCAGTCCTGCAGATCCAGGTCTTGCCTGAACACCCCACAGCCTCCTTATCATTACCCAACTCAGGCTTGTAATTCCAGTTCCCCTGAAGGGTTTGAAATCTTAGATCATAACCCAACTGCTAGAGAGGAGTGACTGTCCATGGCATCAGAAAACCAAGCTGGCATTTGGTTTCTTCTTGATGTTCTGGTAGAATTTAGATAATATTTGCTACAATTTTAGTCTGAAGGACAAAGAGTTTTATAATGTATGTACTGAATATGTGTCCTCTTTCCAGACATTTCCCAACCAGCAAAGCAACAGTACTTCTAGAGGCGGAGCATCTCTTACCTCACCATCTTTGCCATCCCAAGCTTCAACTACATTAATTTTGGGGAAAGCTCCACCACCCACTGGTGCTGTAGAACCACGGCCAACAGAGAGCTCCCTGAGAAGAAACAAGTGAAAACGAGGTTTAAACAATTTCTCCAATCTCCATCCACCTAGACCAGGGCCTGCTTTGGATAAAAGTCAACTGACTAGCAGGCCTCAAGCAAACATGAGCAAGATGTAAGCACATCTCCAATCTGGACTGAACAACAAACAAAACTCAGAGAAATTTGTGAGCCACATGGTTTTGTATTTCCACAGCTTCCCTTGTAATACTCATGGAGATATGCAGCCTTGTTATATGATATACAGCATACTGTTAAGTCAGCTCTAAGAACAGTCTATTAATTCTAGTTTTGAGAGTTACTAGTTTTATACAGCAGTTAGTGGAAACTACCAGTCTTTAATTTCCTCATTTTGGTCTGACTTGAAACCTCTGCTGGTTACAGAGCTGCTCACAAAGTAACAGCTTCTGCTTTCAGGCCTCTTGAGCATCATTTGCTAATGATGCTTCCTTAAACGAGCCAACATTTTGAGGTGCTGAAAAGCTACTCCCTCTGCATTCTTTCAGTAGCAAATCAGACTGGATAAGCACTGCTCTCTAGACAGACTCCAACATTTTCACGTGTTTCTCAGTGTTGATTACCTTAATGTTGCTCCCCATTAGATTATCACATTGTTTTAGCCTACAACACTTTCCTTACAGAGTTAAGAGTCAGCTACACTACTTGCTACTGTCCTGTTCTCCTTGTAGACAATACAGTTGAGCTGAAGCATAAAATAACAGATTATTCCCAGGAATTACTGATATTTTCTTACTACAGAGTAATCAAATCATCTGATTTACTAAACTCTTAAACTGGCTTTTTTGTTCTGTAAACACCAACCATTCTGGCCAGAAGTTTCACTAAGTACAGCCTAAAACAATTTGCCATGTCCAAACTGTATCTTCTCTGGTACACCTTAGTACTTGCATCTGAATCCTAAGTTTCACTTAATCCTC
This sequence comes from Crypturellus undulatus, assembly GCA_013389825.1. Lineage (NCBI taxonomy): Eukaryota > Metazoa > Chordata > Aves > Tinamiformes > Tinamidae > Crypturellus > Crypturellus undulatus. The sequence continues at coordinate 312,610 of VWPW01006124.1, forward strand.
TTAAAAACTTCCCTTTTTGGTACTGTTCTAAGAAAAAAAGTCTCTTGGACAGAAATATTTTTACATGTTTACATATGAAATATTATATATAGGTGTATATATATATAAATACTTCTGTTCAAGAGATCTTTTATATATAAATATATATATGTGCGTGTGTGTATATAACACAAAAATAAAGCAGAAAAATCTCTTCTTAAATCTTATTTTCCTATTTTTTAATGGCCATAAAAAAATATTCAGAGTTCGACTGAAAACGACCAACTTCTTGACTATTTCTGCCCACCACAGAACGGTGAAGATGAGTTTAAGAAGTCTGACCCCACTTAAGTCATTCCCTTAATCAACTGATTACCCATCATCTGAATTCTATTAAGTATGCAAGCCTTATCTCATCCAGGACAGCCTGTTCTGGCTCTAGAGCCACAGCTTCAGTTACTGAAAGATTTAAATCACTTAAAGAAACACTTTACCTGAGAAACTCATTAATCCCCTGCTCACTGAAGGATCCTTTCAGAAGGGCAAATTTCATTTTCCGTGCATTAACAGCTGCCATTGCTGGATACCCAAAGCCTCCAATGCCCAAAGAGCTTTCGAGATCTGACTGAGCACCTGCTTCTGTCCACAGCCATCTTGGGGGGAAAAAATAAAGCACAAAATAGTTAGTAAAGTCAGCACACCTGTTTTAAAATGTCATGCATCTTGCAGCACTACAGAGTTTGGTGCCCTGTGCACTAGTCACTGCCTGACAGCATCTCCTCATCCCATCTTCTTTTTATTCAAGCCAGCAGAGGATAACAGGGTGATTCTGACCCCCTGTAAAGAAAACCCTTCATGAGCGGCACACATAGGGCAGCTCCACGCTCACAACTACTGAGAGTCACATCAGAAGAACAGGCTTGAAAGAAGAACCAAGGCAAGAACCACTGCTATATTCCAACCTGCATTAAGTAATACTTTATATGGCCCAGTTCACAGATCTGAACATGATCTAATTTCCCCTGCAGGGGATTTCCAGCCAAAAACTGACATTTCCACCCCATGTTATTTGTCAGTTTATCTGATCTCAGCACTCTTCTCCAATGCACAAATGTCATCTTGTCCCATTTTCAGAGAAGTCAATGTGTCATAAAAGCCCTTGCTTCCTAATGAAGCAAAACCCTGACTTCTGAGAAAGGAGGGAGGTGCCAAATACCCTAAACTGCATCCCGGAGAAAGAAGCAAAGCTTTATGGCCTGCTTCTTTAGGAACGTGATATACATTGTTAATGAATTGCCACTTATATTTTATTTCAGAACAAAATGTATCCATCCCTACAACAAAGCTAGGTACTGTTGTAAAATGTATCATTATATGGGATCCGAAAAGAGGAACAGCTATTTGCAAATAAATCACTATCATGCAACGTTGTCTCCCACAGCCTCTTTAAAATAATCTCCCATATTTACACCAAGAGGACAAGCCCAGTTTACAATGACACTTACCCCCACATTTTCTTTTTGTATTTTTCAGCCATTTTTAACATGACATCCAAGTAAGAATTCCTCCCTGAGGCTCCTGTTTGAGAAAACAGGATCACACAAATTATAAAACATAACTACAGGCCTTAGGTGACAAATTAGTTCAGAAGACTGATTCCTTGAATTCTACCTGTGTCAAGAATATGAGGCAGGACAGAAATGATGCAGAGCTGATGAGCATCACAGGTGCTCTTCAAAACATCCTCACTAATGATCTGGAAGAAAAAAAGCAGAAAGTCAGAGAGAGTTTGGAGTACTCAGCTGCTTCCCTCCACCAGCCCAGAAACCAGAAAAGGTTTCAGAAACATAGCTTGACATCTTAAAAGCCTCTCCTGCATCACTGCTTCCCCAACACAGGACCTAGACAAAAGCTTCACAAGACTTCTGTTCATACTTGTAGCAACAGGAAAGCAGTAGCAGTTGTTCGCAATAAATTATGCTTACAGGGAGGCCAGTAAAATGTCACTTCTTGTTCAGAAACACTCTTTCTGGACCAGTGAATGGTCTAAAAGTACAGCTCTAATAAACTGTAAACAACATACCCAATCTATGCATGTGCCTTGTCAGAACCATTCCCACTGCTCTGGGTTTCAGGAGAGTCAGCAGGGTGCAGCACTAAGAACAGACTTAACTGACATACAGCAAAATAGCTCTTTTTAGGGGATCGCTCCACCACCTTAAAAAGGAAGCAGTTCATTTATGTAGACTGCCATTCCAAATGCATCTCCATCAACGGTGGGAATGGAGAACCACTGTGTCAGAGTGGGGCTTTCTGGACAACAAGAAAAAAAAAAAATCACAAGTACTGGAGATGCAGTTCTTAAAGCAGCACAGGGCACAGAACCTTTCACTCATTCCCTCTGGGGATGATTTGGGCACAGTGGTAATACACCCTGGTACCAGCGCTGCTAGTGCCATCTGTTTTGACGGCCCATCAATGAAGAATATATTCCCAGCATAAACTGGGAAACTTGTGATCTTTGGATATTTCTGCCACAAAAATAGTGCACAAACAGCAGGCTTTGGCTGTTTTATTTACAGTCAATGTACCTCCAGGAGCTCGGGTGGTGGTGCATTGTCAGAAAACAGATCCAGAGCACGAGCAATGATATCAGACCTAGTTCTTCCACCTTCATAATCAGCAGGATCTTCTCCTTTTTGAAAGATTTTGATTGTGGGAAATCCACGAATCTGCAAGAGAAGTTGAAGTCGTCATTTCAAACAAACCCGAACCTTTATGGTGGAAGTTACCTGCTATAATTATATGTTCTGCACCAACAGGAAGAGAAGAGAAACAAGTCTTAACAGCTTATGACTGAATTTAACAGTTTTGCAGTTCCCTATCTATCAACAATTTAAAATAGTTAATATAACTGAAGTTTCAAATTTTGACCAATGAAGCTGAAATGGTCTTACAAGTTAGAAATATCATGCACTACATGCTTAATTACCAGGGGACCACATTTTAAGATATTGAGGTCTTAAGACCTTAATTCCATTTTGGCCCTAGGAAGACAGTGTTGCGTCTCCATGGCAACCACTGCTCCACCTCCATTAAGTAGAAGTTGTGGACACTTACCCAGCGTTCTTGTACTTACACGGACATTTTAAGCGCAACATTATGTTTCCCTGTACTGTATCACTGATTTAAAGACTGCTAGTTCACTCTAGGCCCACTCTAGGCCCAAAGCACAACCCATTCAAGCAGCTGATACTTTTAGAGTGATCCCTTATAACTGGCTCAAAGAACCAGTACAGATACTGTACAGAAACCCAACCGTACTCTGGAGATACCTGGCCAGCACCCATGACAGTCTGAAAGGAGACACTTGTCACTTAGGATGTTATAGTTATATAAGATCTCACGGAAAGTCTTCTTCATTAGCAACATCCCTATTGACCCCATTTTTCCCTCATCCTTTTTACTCTTCTTGCTACCCCACACTGAGGAAATTGTGGAAAAATGTTATGTGCCACTCCTAACTATTTTTAGTATAAAACATTAAGAAGCACCAAGTTAAGAAATAATTCTGTAAGCATTAAAGGCCCATTTGACTTCCTGGAGATGGAAAAGGAAGGAGAATCACTGCAGATCACACTCACCCCATATCGACTGGCCAGCATTTGATTGACGGTCGCATCCACTGCGGCCAGCTTGACTTTTCCCTTAGTTTGCTCCTTCACTTCAGTGGCAGCTGCTGCCCATTCTGGCTCCAGACTGAAAAATAGAGATTATCAGTGCTCTAAACACTCCAGAAGTTAGCAGCAGTGCATGATATGTTGATACAATGCAATATATTCCTCTATTGGGGAAAGAAAAAGAAAAAAATATATATTTGTGAAGAATAACAGCTAGTCTGATTATTCCACAGATCCTTAAATCCTGCATCAGAAGGGATGAAAGGCTAATGTAACTTGAACAGTTACATCCCCCCTTGAACAGGGGGAATTTTACTACTAAGCAGGAGCACTGCAAGAAGACACTCTTAAATGTTGAAAAGCACCTAGGTGCTCTGAGCAGAAGCCCACACAGCTTCAGTATAACACTTTATGGAAAAAATAAAACTCCTGTCTGATATAATAATAAGTACAAGGTCCCTCTGAAGGGATTAAGGCTATTCTACACAAACAAGCACTAACTAGAAATGAATTGTCACAAAGCTTAGTTACTTTTTGCAGTGCCCACACCAAGGGGCATAGAACTCCACCATCCACACATCGTCACTGTTTAGGACGTTCTTATCAAAGCTGTCATCAGTCAGCTCGATCACATCCTTCTTATCTCCACCTCCGCTCTCTCGACTCTGGAAGAAACACATACAGACCCTCAAATAAGACATAACCAAACCTGGTCTCCCACATAAGCCATCTGCTACGTGTCATGTTATAAAAAATGGTACATACAAGACAGCAAGACAGGCAGCATTACACTGTGCAATTCTCTCATTGTAGAGCAGGACACAACATGATCCACAGCCTATTCCCACAGAATTTTCAAGAATAAGCAAGAGAAACTTCTCTTAAAGAACAGAATCTGGGTCAAACTGTACTTCACTGTTAACATTCCCACATAACCTCAGTTATTCACAGTCAGAGAGCAGGGTGCTCACTACCCTCCCCACACACTGCATCCTGGCTTCCCGGAGACACAGGTGAGTGTGTAACACTCTACAGGGTACAGTCCTCACAGGTTTCCTACTGCGGCAAACTGGGGATGCCAGAGGGTACGTTCTTCCATGATTCAGGAGCAGTAGGAGTCAGAAGCTTTGCCATTTAGTTTTAGGGAGAACTCTGGCACAGGGAACACCCTTACTATCCAGGTTAGACTAGAACCTAGAAAATGGTGACGCTGACATGAAGCAGAACCACCACCATGACTGCTACAGGGTGACACACCACCTAATTCTCCTGGAAGCCATTTCCAAGCAATTTAAGACACAAAGATGACTGGAAATAGCCAGCATGGATTTCCAAAGTGGAAGTCATGCCTGAAGACAGGCTTGGTGAATGGAGGGAAAGCAGTGGATGAACTTCCATGTCAAGGGCTATGATGACAATTATGGGCTTAAAGCATCTATTGCATGAGGAAAGGCTGAGGGAACTGAGACTGTTTAAATTTGAGAAGAGAAAGCTCTGGGGGTGGATCTTATTAACTGTGTGTTATTAACCTGATAGGAGGAAGGCAGATAGAGCTAGACTCCCCCCAGTGGTGCCCAGTGACAGGACAAGAAGCAATGGGCATAAATTGTGACAAAAGAAATGCCGCTTAAACATAAGAAAATATCTCTTTCTTTACTTGAGAGAAGTTGAACACTGGAATGGGCTGCCTGGAAGTAGGGAGCACTCCATTCTTGGAGATGCTCAAAATCTGACTAGACATGGTCCTGAACAGTCTTCTATAACTGGCCCTGCTGTGAGCAGATGAGTTGGACTAGACTGTTTCTGCAGTAGAGATCCCTGCCAACCTCTACTACTCTGTGATTCTGTTAACAGAGAGCACAAGCCGCTGATCTCTGGCACAGGCAAGTTACACATTCCCTGATAAATACCTGTTTCCCAGAACTATACCCTCCACTTCTGCCACTCAGACGGTCTTTCACCAAGGATCGAAGAGCACTTAGAGCAGCATCGACAATAGCTTCACTTGTCCTGCCACCTGCAATGCAGAAAAATGAACAACTGAAACACCAAAAAGCAAGTTGAAGGCCAACAACTGACTCGGTTCTAAATTCAAGGACCAAATCTTCTCCTCCTGGTTTCAGGCAGAGCAGGACTGGCCCGTAAGTGATGTGGTAATAGTGATGTTACACCCAGTAGAATTCACTCCACTTCCAAACGCTCATGCTATCTGAAAGGGGATGACTATGACAAGCTTCCAGTAAACAGAAAGGAACGATTCCCTGAACTGCTTTTTAACCTCCACCAACTACAAACTTGGAATGGGATAAGTAGTTCAGAGACAGGCACAACCTGATGAAACAAATTCCACTTGCCCATCTCTCCAACAGCTACTAATTATAATCATTAAACAGGAAGAAAATACTGCATAAGGCAGCATTAACAGATAACATAACTACTGTCTTCAAGGACATTTTCAGGCATGCAACATACGAAAGAGCACCAGATTTACCCTGATAATCTTCTGCTTTGTTTTTGTTGGCTCCAAAAATCTTGATAGTTGGAAACCCTCTGACGCCATACTGCCCGCCCAAGGACTGGTGCTTGTCAGCATCTACTGCACCTACTTTCACTACACCCTGGTGAAGTAAAAATAGAAACTGTGTAAGACAAACGCAATTTAATGCATTTTATACTTTGAATGATGCACAGATAATTATTAGAAAGGTAGGAAAATCAGCACCACAAGGAACACATTATTCCCCAGAAAGCATCATATCATGAAAAAAACATATGGACCTAATTCTTCTTCATCCTGAACAGCTTCTAAATTTGGAACAGCTGACTTTAAAAAGATAATTTAATTTATTCAGAAGTTCAACTAGTTACTGCATGACCAAATCTTCTACAATGAAACAAGATTCATCGCCCAGTTTACAGAACTGTGTTCAAATACTCTGTCCATGATGCTTCTGAACTTCAAAGGCAAGTGACAGGATAGCACGGAAAGAAAAAAACCCCCACAATATTCTAGAGGATGGTTGGGTTTCAGCATCTTGATGGTGTTAAAAACAGCCTTGAAAAACAGAAATGGACATATTCCAGCAAAGAATTGTCTTGCTTCCTCTACAATGCTCTACAAAGCCTCCATAACGGCTTCCTTTTATAAAAATCAGCAAAATTTCCTAATTGCTGGTGATGCATCAGTTTGCAAGTGAGACAAGCAGCACTTCTGCAAGCCTGACCAAGCAGCACTTTGGGAGACTTCCCCTCCCCAACCATGTTCCTAAGCTATATGACAAAGAACCAAACTGTCCTTAATCAGCAACCACAAAGACATTTGGAAAAACCTAAACTTACTTTTAACGCCGTTGCTGCTTTCTTCCATTCAGGGGTAAGTCTTTGACAATGACCACACCTTTTAGGAGAGGAAAATAAATAAATAAATAGTTTACTTATAAATAAAAATCTTATGCCACGACACTGAATCACAGCATCACTCAGATATTTGAGAAATAACCTCTAGGGACACTGTTTTGCAAACATCGCTTGCTGAAAAGCATCATCTAAATATATTCAAGAGGGCAATTTCTAACTCAGCAGGTGTAAAGGCAGGACTGCCTGAAAGAACTTTCATCATCCAAGACTGCTGAACCATGGAAAAAGGAACCGTAGAGATGGAATTCCGTCAATGCTTTCGCTGTGAAAACAACTCCTATAGAGCAGAACAGTTCAAGCACTCAGATCAGCAGCGACATTGAAGTGAACTCAGCAGACACCCTCAGCAGAAATGGAAGACACACACACATATGCCCATGCACACACACACTAACACTTCACTTACCCCAGAATTTCTTTTAAACACTAACCAAAGAGAGCAAGCACAAAACCCAACACACCTAATAAAAAAAGGCAAATCCTAGGTGTAAGTTAACCTGTATGGGCTCAGCTTAGAAATGATCCTGTTTTGCGCATACAGTGCTTGATAACACTTGATTTTGGATATAAAATGACAGTGTTTTGTTTCAAGTAATTATATGAAGTGGTGGGGAGTCATCTAACTCTTTACATGATAAAAATTGCTTTTTAAAATCAGGATCCAGTTATGAAAGCTTTTGCGCCGGGTGTGAATAAAGAAGCATCAAAAGTCACCTGAATTTTCTACCACGCAGGCAAATATGGCCACCAAAAACCAAATTCGCACACTAGTATGTTGCAAACTAAAACAGACACGAGCTTCTGACAGAAAAAAAATAGCTCTAGAGATAACTCCTTAATGAGACATGCCACAAATTCTTGTTCATCTCCTCCATGGCAGGAGACCAACAGCTGACTGGCAACTCGTGTGTAATGATCATATCACAGGTGTGGAGAAAGGGAGCTGGCCACAGTAACAGTCAGCCTGTGTTTCACCCCCCATAAAGCTGCAGCGACACCAGAATGAGGGGCAGACAGCTGCTCTTCCCAAGCCTCTCAGTGCTTTGGCAATGCGGCCCTTTCTTCAGAACGCAGAGGTCTGGGGAGGGGCAGTACAGGACATGCCCAGTCTGTGCCACCAGATTCACAGAGAGTATGAAGCAGGTTGTCAGAGACTCTGCTCTGGAGACAAGTGGGATGGGAAAAGGAGGTGGTAAATTAAGATTATACTGAAAACTGGAAATGGAAACTCTAAATGTAAATTCAAGTATGCACTTTCAGTTCAAGAAAAATGGAATTGAGAGACTTCCTCTCTCATCTACTGCACTTCAATCAGTCAGTTTTATATAGTAATCTCAGCATAAGAATCTCAACATGTAGGATTTTGCTGTTAGACCCCATTTGCCAACTCAAGACAACATTTCTCCCTTTTCCCCTGGTGAGGATGTTGAAAATAGAAATCCACACCACAGCTAATCTTGCGGTCACCAAACAGAGACTATATTGCCAACAAGAGAACAAAACTCTTGACTGGTCAACACCACATTGCTGTGGTGCTTCTGCAAGGTAAGAGAAAGCAAATGTGCAGCTGTGATACTTACCACGGGGCATAGAACTCCACGAGCCACAAGCTCTCACTCTGAATGACCTCCCGGTTGAAGTTTGTTGGCGTTAGCTCTATCACATCATCACTGGCTGAATACAGACCATTAACAGCCAGGAACAGTGTGCAGCTCACTGCGCCTAGAACCAAAGCAAAGCAATCAGTGTTCCTGCAAGACCATTTATGGCACCCCTGTTTCCATGATAAATCATCTCGCCCTCTCCCCTGCCATCCTATAAATTAGTAGGAAAAAGAGCAGGAGATTCCAAGCTCACCAGAGGAAAGAAAGTTAATGCAACACACCTTCCCTCCTCACTCAAATAATGATTCTACAGAATCACGCCATAGATTCTCCGTATATAAAAATAACTGGAATTGTGCCATCCCTGTTATAGCTTTCCATAGAACCCTTTTTTCTCAAGGCTGCAACCTTAACTACGGTTACAAGACACTGTTTCCTTGTGGATCTTCCCCAAGATCAGCTAAATTTTCTCATAGACACTCCTAAATCAATTGCCTCTTTCTCCTATCCAGTAAGACACTCTGAGCGCAGCGCGATAACATTATGCAGGACCTTCCTAACCTGTCTTAGTTGTACAGATTTTAGTACCAGTACTTGATGCACTGATAGCGTAAGGAGCTTCCTCATTCTTGTCTGTAAGGATCCTAATCTAGCATTGGTTTGTCCCTCCAGTGATGGACTGAAGAATAGCTAAATCTCTCTGGATAATGATTCGGGTACCTGTAGAGCTTAAAAAACAAACAAACAGAAGGATATTAACTTTCTGTTAATAAACACTTCACTTTTTTGGTCATTTCTAGACCTTTTTATTGCTTCAGACATTCAGCATAAGACTTTACAATCCCTCCTCCTATATTGCCAGAGAGATTAAGAGATGATGTGATGAAAAATGACAAGGATCTTGGCAAAAAAAAATGTATAACAGGAGACCCTGAACTCATCGCAGAAAGGCTCAGACATGAAGTTAAAACTAGATAAAAGTGGTTAGCTTTGTTCCAAGGGGTTAATAATTTGAATAGCAAGTGGCAGATTCTCACTCTCCGAGATGGGCGTGAAAAATACACTTCAGTGATGCACCACTTCTACAGTCTGTAGCACAGCCAGGCTGCAGAGCAGCACTGACATTTTATCAGGTCAGCTTCATTCTACCTACTCTGCACTGGACACAAACTGTAACAAGTGACATCTTTCAGCGACATCTTTCAGTCTCTTTAGCGGGCTGAGGCAGAGAGCAAGAGTTGTTTGCTGCAATCCTAGTGCTCTACCTAGAACTCCCTCCTAGCCTAGGGACTTCTAGCCCTAGGCCTCAATGCCTTCCTTTTGGAGGATCCTGCTTGGTTTCCACCACTAGATTTGCATGTCAGAAAGGCCTTCTCCCTTCACTGCATTCACATACAAGCAGCATTTCATCAGCACAAACCAAAGGACTCCTAGGCTCATACGTGGCTGCCACAACATGTCACAGTGACCTGCAGTAACAGCTGCTACCAGGGCAGAGCAAGAAAACAAGGATGCAAAAAGCTACTCGAAGGCCACAGTCACTGGAAAGACAGAAACTCCTCCTTAAATGAGAGGACCATTAAGCTGAATCCAACATATTTTGTCTTCATCTAAGAATATATTCAGGAACTTAACAAGCTTCACACAACAATTTCTGCTACTTCCCACCTATTTCCAAGCAAGAACTTTAATTTATACAAGAACATTTGCCAAAAAGAACTCAGAAAATAAATGGTGAAATTTACCTAATCATGTGCCACTGCATTTTTAAATATGATCCTCACAAAATGGTAGCATAACTTTCATTTCCATAGTTAAATATTCAAAGTTAAATTCATCTTTAGCTAATTAAGGAATAGATCACTTTCCTGCAACAACTTAAAGCAGAAAAGCACAAGCCTTTGCTTGATGAAATTTGGAGCTAGGGGAAAAAAAAAAAAAGCCTTGCCTATGGGAGAATGATTTTATATGGTTCTTACAACAAACAAAAAGCCCTGCATCTTTTGAAAAAGATGCGTGGTGAAGTTTACACACTGAGACCTCTCTGGTTCTGCACAGTGTTACGTGCATCTCCCATGCTTTACTGATAAAGGAGCCTAATGAAGAATACCCAATAATTTGATTATTGTCTTATCTATCACAGAAGACCCAGGGGAGGAGGAAGTACAGCTCTCCATGGACTCTTCCCTTTGCTTTCCAATAAAAAAATTAAATCTCTACACAGCTTCATCTTAATTCATCACAATCAAACAAAGTGTCACCACTTAAAGCAAATAAAAGTGCTTTTAGTTTCTTATTAGAAGAAAAAGGAAATGGTGATTTTGAGGGTTTGTTTGCTCGCAGGGATCTTTAAGCCTCCTACCTTCACTTCTGCACGCATCCAACCCAGCAAACGAGGCAGACGACGGCCCGGTAAGGCCGCACACCGGCACGTGCTGGTAACACAACAAGCGGCGACCCCGGCACCCACCTTCCCTCCTGCAAACCGTCTCCCTGCTCCGGGCCACCCCCTCCTTGCCCACTGCCCCAGGGCCCCCGCTCCCTGCGCAGGCCGCAGGGCGACCCCAACTCCCTGCGCGGACCCAACGGGCCCTCCAACAGCAGAGCGGGCACGGGGAGGCTCCGGTAGGGCCAGAATCCGTGGCGGGGAAGCCGCGGCACCCTTAGGCGGGCGGGGAGTGGGGAACATGGCGCACGCCGACCCCCAGCCCCACTAACGGTCGCTCCCAACTGCCGCCTCCCCCATAAGGGCCGCTCCCCCCCGCGCGCGCGATTCCTACCCCACCAGAGGCGACTCGCGCCCCGCGCCCCCATGGCCGCCACTGCCTCCGCTGCTGCCGCCGCCGCCGCCGCCGCCACCACCAC
>VWPW01006124.1:324288-381557 GCA_013389825.1 Crypturellus undulatus
GCTGGGAGAAGATGGCGGCTCTGTCCGTGCGGGCGGAGCAGGGGCTGGCGCGGGAGGGGCGGCGAGCGCCGGGCGGAGGCGGCGGGGCAGCCCGAGCCCCCTCGTGCGGCCTGCGGCGCCGGAGGGACCTGGCGGCGGCACTGCGGAAACCGGGAGCAGCACCTGGATCGGAAAAAATAAATACAAAAAATGAATGCTTCCAAGCCAGAAAGGTTGAATGCAGAGATACTAGTGCAGCCGTATCCGTTGGAGGCCGAAGGGAAACAAAAAACAACGGTGCAGAAGAGGCTGACTGGCACGTGCCAGCACAGGCGCTGCTAAAGCTGGGAGCACCTCCCTGCATCCAGCGGAGATGTGGGAAGTTTGTGTACGCACGATGTGCGTATGGCCACGCTGGGTGAAGAGCCTTCATCCCAGTGCAAAAGGTGTGGAAACAAAAAACACATCAAAATCCCAATGTTTTACTATTCTGTTATTACTAATATGTGCACACTCTGGGAAGTGTTAGTGCTTGGGGCTATGCTGCTGTTGGGCCTGGATCCAAACTTAGGATAACGCTGAAAGCTTCACTGAGCTATCATTGTTTTAGTGCTGTAATAGCACCTGGGCTTAATCACCATCACGACAGAAAAGATCTGAGATTGGATACAAAATGGACAAATTCTTGCATCCCACCCACACCCTCATGGCTTTCTGCTCACAACTAGCACTTTTTGGGCTGCTCAGACCTGCCTCTTAAAGTATGAAATTGTCAGCACAACAGTGCGAAAAATATCCAGCTGTTATCAAATTTATGTTGCCTCAGATAGGGAGGAAGTGGGATGCACAAAGTCTTGATCAGAGAGACCATATAGTATTGAATCTTGGCACTTTTATTCTCAAAAAAAAAAAACCCCATAGTTCATAGGTTATTTTTATTGACTTCAAATCTGTCTGTAGAAGTCTTCTTTTGGGGGATTTTTTATGGTAAGACACCAGAAGAGTTTCCCTTTGGATGAGATGCTGTCCAATGAATTTGGATAGCATTGAGTTCCTTAGTGCATAAAGAAAAACAAGTTTGTTTTGTTGCTGTGGAGAGTCTGATACATCCTTGCCAGCACAGAAAGAATATCAGTATTTCACTTCTATTGTACCGCTATGTTGAAAGAAAGTGATCATGACACTTTGGACTGTTTTTGAGCAACTTACGTGACATTAGCTCCAGGCAAAATCCTTATATATAGATATAATTATAGGATAGTTTTGTGGCAAGTAGGAGAAATGGGATAAACCTGGGGATTTGCTGCTAATTATAGGAACTACATAAAGGTAGAATATTTTGTTTTTCATTAGTACCATGCAATAATAAGATTAATGTCTGTGTTTAATATTTATATATCAAGAGGACATCTCTCAAATCATTTATTGCCCAATAAGAAGTTTTTAACCTTTACTGAAATGGTGAATTCCTTATGAGTTTCTTCAGGAAACAATTCTATGCCACGACTTATTCAACATTTTTATCTATGTTCTGGCAATACACATAAAGTAATGCTGATAAAGCCTACCCTTACGCAAATATTAGTAGAGTGATAAATAATGCTGAAAACGTGTCAGTGATAGGATTGTTTGATAAATGAGGTGCATTCAAACAAAATGCACAAGGGATTTAAGGGTTTTGTGTGTTTTTTTTTCCTGTCTCAGTGGAGACAGAATTCAGGCCAATATCAGGTTTGCATATTGTGTCTCCTTTGCAATATGAACTGTTAGTGTGAAATTATTGGCAAATAGGCTTATGTGATTTGTGGCTCCATAAAAAGGAAGATTAAAAAAAAGAAAGATTTTTTTTTTCTGTAGAGATTTGTGAGATCAGCTATTGGGTCCACATTTAAAAACACATGTACAGGTACAGGATTAGAAGGGGCTTTGCAGGTAATCTAGATCAGCCTCCTGATACCAGAGTCTATGTAGATCTTGGAGACCAGACAAGTGAATCCAAGGCTGCTGAGGGAGCTGGCTGATACAAGACTGGAAATCAGTCACCACTAAAATGAAGTATTTGGAAAAATACAAAAGGCTCATGTCTGGAGTATCTGGCCCCTGTTCTCTCCTTGTACATATATAGACTGCAGTCATGTACTTTGATAATGATGTGAGTGTATATTGCCCAGATAAATGCATTTACTTCATCCCCCCCCCAAAAAAAAAAGATGCTTTATATCCAAAATGCTGAGACTTACTAGCTCACTGCCATGTATATCTGTGTTCTAAAAAGTATTTGAAGATTGTAACCCCTTCAGCCAGTGGCTGTATGACCTTAACTTAAGCTGATTGCAGTCTCTCTCAGGGGTCAGTATGGTAGAAGTGGGATGAAAGCCTTGCAGTTTTGAGTAGTGAGGAACAGATTATGGGTCCCTGTGGAAAACAATATATATTTTCCAGTCTGCACTAACGCTGCACATAAGCAAGTAAAGCCTTGGAATGGCCTTTGGAGAACTTGCTGCTTTGGCTCTCGCACCTGGCTGTCCCTCTAACCCCTGCAGAAGGCAGTGACCCCACACAACCCCCACACAGGTCTCATTCCTAGCTTAGGCTCCAGACTGGCCTCACCTGAATTTACACAACACACAGCTATGAGCAGTCTGGGTTGGGCCAGGGCACCGTGGTTGCTCTCCTGAATTTAAAATACGAGGTAGATTTGGTCCCACCTTGGTGTTGTGCCTCTGTGCTGACCCTGCGGCCTTGGAGAAAAGCTTCAACTCCCACAGACCATCTCAAACTCCTAAAAAGACTTCCTAAAAATGTCTCCTTGGCTTTCTAGAAAGATATTTCTAGTGCTTCAGCAAGGGCTCGCAGGCCCTTGCGCAGTGGCTCCCACAGCGCCTCCAGGCCCCATTCCCTGTGGCTTCTCGGACCCTGTGGCCCGGCTGCCCGCGGCAGCTCCACAACATGGAAGTGTCGTTGTGGATTAGGAGTCTTCCTGTTACCTCACCGGGCTTGGAGACCTTTCGCCTTGATCAGGTTCAGGCTATCAGAACAACCTCTTCTGCTTTGCCTTCCTCATGCAAACTCAGTTATGGGCATCAGTGTTAGGCTAATACAGATATTTTAGCCATATCCTTACCACAGCTGGAACCACCTTCCCTATTCTCTTATTTAAACTGATCCCATTGGATCCAGTCCTTTCTCTCACAAATCTTATGCTGTCACTCACATCCCCAACAGGACTTGTCATTCCTTTTTTTTGTATGATAATTTACTTGGAACTAGCCTGTTACACAGGTATTTTACAACCGTTTTTGAATCTTGAAATGATACTGAACAATGGATAATCTTAAATGCTCCTAGCAGTTTGAATTGTTTGTACTGGCTGCCCCCACGTTCAAATGGTGTGGTGCCTAAACGTGAGGTTTGCTCCTTATATATAACAGCAGAAGGAAATGTATTTCCCAGTGCCAGATATTTCCTTTTTTAGGTTATAACCTGCTAATAAATGTTATATCCTGCTAACAAATGAGCTGGAGAGCAAATGACACATCCTGCCATGGAAAGCCCAGTAATATTCAACTGGGTTGCGTGAAAGACAACACGATTACGCTTTAGAAGGATTACCTGAGTCCTCCAACTTCTTGCTTGCTCTAGCGTGTCTGTTAGAGGTCCCTGCCTTGCACTGCGCAGCCTGTGTTACCCAAATATTTGAGTGACCACTTAAAAATACCAGCAAAAGTTGTGATTTTAAAATGTTCTTTTTTTTTTTTTCTTGGTACTTACAACTGTAATAGCCGCCCAACCAGGTTTTACTAAAGGACAACGTCACCTTAGCCCTGAAGCAATTCAGGAGTGGTCAGTGCTAGAAGCAGCAGAGTTACTAATCTGACTGCACTCCATTCTGTTGCCTCTGGAAGCAGTGACAGCAGGATTGTGGGGATACCCAACCGAAAGCTAATCATTTTACTTTTGGTAGTGTTCATTTTTATCTCCCTCAATTACCTGAGCGCACAAGGGAAAGTGCAGATTCAGAGGCTGTCAAGACCCCCAACAACTCTGACTTTTATTAGCTTAATTATTAGCTCGGCTGACACAGACTGAACCTACAATTTTCAGAAGCAAAAGGAAAACTGAAATGAAAATAAGGATCTACTTTTTTGAGACATTACATTTCTGCGCTGATCGGAAACTTGTGAGCAGCAACAAAGCAGATGATAAAGGAGGAGATGTCCCAGACAAACTACCAGAAGAACAGAGATGCTAAAACCTTTCCCTGTCACAGACTCATCATGAGAGGAAGAGGATTTTAAAAGATGAACATCCAGTTTGGATGATTGGAGAGATGAGAAGAGAAGCTTTCCAAATTCAGTTAATACATAGGAGAGAGAGTTTCCAAAATACAGAGTGCACAGATTAGAAGACTTTGAGGCTTCCTGTGCCCACTGTTCTGAATGGGGCAGTTAGGAACAGACTGGAGAAGATGAACTCTTGTTTAGCAGAAAAAGTTGGAGCTGCTTCTGGGTCCACTTCTCTGTTTTCTTGAGCCTGACCTAGCTAGTATAGGCCTTGTGAATATCAAACCCTCTAATCCAGTAAGTCTCAAACTCTGTAGCTTGAAGCAGCTAAGGGGATTTGGCAGCACAGAAGCAGTACAGCAGCTACTGGAAAAATACTTATCTTCCTGACAAATTTACCAGAACATCCAGGATTAAAAAGCCCTACAAAATAATTTCAACTGAAATGTTTGTTTTTTTTTTTTTTTTTTCAGGAAGGAACATATGCTTTGAATAAGATAAGGTTACCCACTCCAAGCAATGATATCCTTTAGGAATATCTCCAGTGAAATAGCATTGCTGCAATTAGGTTTCATATTCCCTGTGCTGAACAGGGAAGTTTATTCCCTTCATGAATTTTGGGTCTAGTGGCATGATACACACCTACCTGGGAGGCTACACAGTCTGTCCCTTTGCAGGTCAGTTTGGAATTGTCAATACCAGACAACTATAATAGGTGTGTAATGTTAAGGAAGTCCAACAAGCCCCTAGTCATTTTTCAGTTGGAGGAAGACCCAAGGGAAGTGTTGTATTATAGCAGATTCCAAGTGCTGCAAATCTGAGAACTGCACCTCAGTCCACCTGCCCAGGCTCCTCCACAAGCCTTGGCACAAGTCCACTAGACTGGCGCCGAGGTAAGGGCACAGAGCTGTGCTACACTGTGCACATGGGCCAGCCCAAGGTGGCTTGTGCTCTCATTAGCTACAAAATCTGCTATGAGCTAGGTAAGAAGAACAAAAGGTGATCCTTAAACTACTCAAGTGGTTTAACTGCTTATACTTATCCATATTTTCACGATTTTCAACTATACTCTTCTCTCCCAACAAGGCTACTCCTCTGTAAAAGTTTATCTGTGGTCAAATAGTTCCCTTTCACTTACGGCTGGATATACTGCTTCCTTAAAAAAATGCTAGTCCCAGAACATCTATGCCGCAGTAGACTAATTTGAAAATGTTTTCTTCTAGGTATCAAAGGAACAGCTGACCATGTTAGATAAAGTGACCATATTATCTTCTACCCAGTTGATGAGACTTTGGAGATTTCACTATTGATTGTGCTTGAGAGACATTGAGATACTGTAGTGTTTGGTGCTGATCACTACACTACTCACTCTGAGCAGGAAACTGGACATCAAGGTTCAATCTTTATGATAACTCTGGATCTTGTCAAAAAAAGAAAGGGGACAGAAGGAGAACTGTGAAGGGCAAAAAGGTCACGTGAGATAGAAATACCAAGG
This sequence comes from Crypturellus undulatus, assembly GCA_013389825.1. NCBI lineage: Eukaryota > Metazoa > Chordata > Aves > Tinamiformes > Tinamidae > Crypturellus > Crypturellus undulatus. The sequence continues at coordinate 330,046 of VWPW01006124.1, forward strand.
GTCAAGAATATTGGAAAAGAAAATGAGTTTTATGATAAAAGAACTGATAAAATAGTCAAGCATTGGGTGGAACATGACTAAGAGAAAACAGGTACTGAGCAAAATGAAAAATATATCTGAGTATGTTCATCAAAGAGGAAAGTGTAGATGTAAAGAAGGGAATAATTCTAAACATGACAAGGAAGGGGACATTTTCAGAAGTTTTATATAAGTAAATCTCAGCTAGCTTGCTCGTATGGTACAGGGAGAACCCCAGTCTGGCTGGAAGCAGGAGCCTCATTTCCAGTCATTTGTGACTGCATCTGTGGCCTTGGAGGTGCTGGATGAGGGTGGATGGTGCTGGAGCCCCATCTTCCTGCTGTCCTTACACCTGCATAAATCCAGGCCTGCACATACACTTGGTCAGAGTGGTTGTGCACAGTAGCAAGTAGTACTTTCAGCTGCCCATCAGACTGTGTCTTTCCTGGCAATTACTGCCTGGATTTTCTGCTCCTGAAGACACAGTCTTTTCTACATGGCTCATCTCCTCCACTGGCAGAAATTAATGTAGGACACTGTAGCAGATGCTAAAATCCATAGACAGTGAAGAGAATCTCTGATGCAGAAAAACAATTTGAGAGCAGAACTGTACAATAAATTGTTTTGAGAGAATACAATGAATATTGACCATCACGCTGCAAACAATGCAGCAGCACAATGCAGCAAGGTAACAATCAGACAGCAGCACACCCAGCTAGGTCACAACAATAGAGGACATTGAAAGAAATAGTGATGAGGCAGTATTGTACTGAAAGATGTTACTAAGTGCAAAGAAACTGATAAAAGACTTAGATAAATGATCAGAGAGGTCAATGAGATCAAGTCTGGGGAATGCCAGCCAGTCAATCTGAGAGAGTGACTTGAAACTGAGGTACTCTGAGCCCTCAAAGCCTAGAAATGCGTGGAGGCCTAATACGACCCTGCTACAAGTCATGGCAGGTTTCTTCTAGTGTCAGTAGAGTGAGAACGTTGTGCGGTGTGTTCTGGAGAGCAGCAGGTATGGAGCAGGGGTGATCACGCTGTTTGAAAAGACAGGCTTACCTGGGCTTTGTAGGTGGACTTCTGTATGACTCTAGGAGAAGAAAACATAACTCAGATAAGTGATCAAAATAACTGGCAAAAATAACTTGCTGCCTCACTTGTGAACATGTGGATACAATGCACATTATCATGGTAGTAATAAGGTGTTCTTCAGTAAACTTAAAAAAAAAAATACCATAAATGTGAAGAAGTTAATTTGTGAGTGGTATGGAGAAAGTAGATAAAGAACAGCTGCTTATTTTATAAGTACTAGCATTAAGCACTAGGAAACATCAAATGAAAATAATAGGTGTCTGATTCAAAACGAAACCTGGACAAAATTTTTCCTATGAGTGGTTAAATCATTACTTTGCTGCAGGACACTGGATTCTAAAAATTGAAATCAGTGCAAAAAGTGACTGGGCAAAGGCATGAAAAAAAAAACCACTCATGGCTAACAACATGACCTCTGGCATGGCAGGTCCCTTAACCACAACATGTTGGGGGCTGAGAGTGTGCTGAGAAAGTGCATCTATATTTTTGCTGTTATTAACTCCTTCTTAGGGAATAGGATACAGAGCTGGATGAGCTGCTTTTGTATTGTTGTTTTTATGCTCTCAAATGCACCTGTCTTTAATTAAGGCATTGTAAAACCCTATGCAGAATCGTTGCTACAAAGCTCCCTAGCTCTTCTGTAATTTCTTACTCTGAAGTGCTACTGGGTGACATTACTTTGCTAGATGTGCAATATGTAGGCCTGCATTTATTCCCAGCATGGCAAAAATATTGAAAAATATTTTGCCAGAAGAAAGGGAGGCAGGACAGCAGACATCTGGATCCCCCTGACATTTTGCTGGTTTTATCTTTATCTCTGTCAGCACTGGTGCATGGTATAACTCCAATTAAGAAAATTATTGCAGGATATCAGCTAATACCACGAATATCCACAAGATGCCACTGTGCCATTTCGCTACCCGCATATGGATACCAGCCCTTCCCAGAATATGTTGTGCTCAATAGCACATCATTTGCTTTTAACTGATAGTGATCTCAGCAGAAACTTTTCAGTGGAGCATTTTCAGTGTGTGCACATAAAACCCAACAAGACTTAGGAGAACACTAGCACAGAAAGCAGTGACAATCTAGGTTATTCACTATCAACATAATGCTAGTAAGACCCTTTATTTGCTCTAGAATGGAAAACAGAAATAAATGGTCTGTTAAGAACCGTGTAAGGCTCTCCTACAAGTTCCTTTTTGCACTCAGCCTGAGTTCTCACATGTCCATGTCTGAGCTTGTGGACAGGCAGTAAAATCCCCAAGGAGGGCACAAATGTGTGTAGAGGCACAAATGCACAACAGCTCTGTAATATGCTTAAGCATTGGTAAAAAAAAATACAGATAGAAATCTCTTCCATATTGCAACAGGTCCCCTGTTTGCAATCGTTGGGTGTTACCTCTGTTGTTATATTTTACCTTTGTAAAATGTTACCTATGTTAATCACTCTTAAGACAGGATGATAAATATTTTAGTGAGGTTAAAATGTTCTGGTGGGGATAAGCCACACTAACCCCAGGTAAAGCTTTCTCTGAACTAAGTGTTCCTTAGAGAAGATCCACAACACTAGCCTTATTTTACTTCCAATTATACTTTGTACTTCTCCCTGCAGCTGTAGTTTTGCACTGACTTTGTCTCTCAACTCAATCCTAAACCTAATCCCATGGTGTCCCTTGGACATGGCACCCATGCCTTCTCCCAGTTACAAACTCTTCAAGGGAAAATACTTCCCAGAGCTTTCTTTTGACAGCCTCTTCTGGTCCTGCTCCAAATACTGCTGAGGTCTTTTGATCACAGACCTAACCTTGACTCCAATAGCCATAGACTGGGGACCCTGCTCAGTCCAGGATCTAATTATTCCTCAGAGAAGAAGCCTAGTGTCAGCCTGCACTTTGCCTCAGCATTGGATTGGGAGAAAGAGAGCCCAGAGCCACAGCAGGAGCTTTGCTTGGTGAGACACTTTCCAGCTCTCTAATGGCTGTAGCTTTGGACTTTCCCTGAGCTGAAGCCTAATCATAGGCTGAACCTTAAATGAGGTACCAAAGTCTTTCTTGCTAAAACAAGAAATGTTCCCAGTTGCTAAAATTAATTTCCTCATGTGAGAACTCTTTTTGCATTTCTGAGTTTTCTTTAGCAGCCATTTCCAGTGTCACTGCAACTGCAACTCTGAACTTTCAACACATGACTCTCAGCTTCTTCTCGATACCCCGAGTCATGGGCCAGAAACCACATGGACTGGAGGACCAAATCAGTACCTCTTTTTCTTTTCAGCTGGTGAGTCTCCAATACGACAACTTTATAGCATATTTGAGAGGGTGTGTGTGTACACACAGGTGTATCAAACAACAAAAGTTGAAGAGAACAAGAACTTTCAGGTTGTTCATTATCAAGATAATACTAAGAAGCTGAGAATATGTCTCATGATGATCTTATGGATAGCCAGTGAAACTCCCAATGAGGGCAGTGCAAGGACATGATTGTATCAGAGCTCTCTAATGTTAACATAAGTTAAAAAACACAAATATTCATATACATGTATACACACACATATGGTGGATGTCATCTACCTTGACTTCACCAAGGCTTTTGACACCGTCCCTCACAACATCCTCCTGGACAAGCTCCGGAGGTGTGGGCTGGATGAGTGGACACTGAGGTGGATTGGGNTCTAGTGTCAGTAGAGTGAGAACGTTGTGTGGTGTGTTCTGGAGAGCAGCAGGTATAGAGCAGGGGTGATCACGCTGTTTGAAAAGACAGGCTTACCTGGGCTTTGTAGGTGGACTTCTGTATGACTCTAGGAGAAGAAAACATAACTCAGATAAGTGATCAAAAAGTGATTAAAAATAACTTGCTGCCTAACTTGTGAACATGTGGATACAATGCACATTATCATGGTAGTAATAAGGTGTTCTTCAGTAAACTTAAAAAAAAATACCATAAATGTGAAGAAGTTAATTTGTGAGTGGTATGGAGAAAGTAGATAAAGAACAGCTGCTTATTTTATAAGTACTAGCATTAAGCACTAGGAAACATCAAATGAAAATAATAGGTGTCTGATTCAAAACGAAACCTGGACAAAATTTTTCCTATGAGTGGTTAAATCATTACTTTGCTGCAGGACACTGGATTCTAAAAATTGAAATCAGTGCAAAAAGTGACCAGGCAAAGGCATGAAAAAAAAAACCACTCATGGCTAACAACATGACCTCTGGCATGGCAAGTCCCTTAACCACAACATGTTGGGGGCTGAGAGTGTGCTGAGAAAGTGCATCTATATTTTTGCTGTTATTAACTCCTTCTTAGGGAATAGGATACAGAGCTGGATGGGCTGCTTTTGTATTGTTGTTTTTATGCTCTCAAATGCACCTGTCTTTAATTAAGGCATTGTAAAACCCTATGCAGAATCGTTGCTACAAAGCTCCCTAGCTCTTCTGTAATTTCTTAGTCTGAAGTGCTACTGGGTGACATTGCTTTGCTAGATGTGCAATATGTAGGCCTGCATTTATTCCCAGCATGGCAAAAATATTGAAAAATATTTTGCCAGAAGAAAGGGAGGCAGGACAGCAGACATCTGGATTCCCCTGACATTTTGCTGGTTTTATATTTATCTCTGTCAGCACTGGTGCAAGGTATAACTCCAATTAAGAAAATTATTGCAGGATATCAGCTAATACCACGAATATCCACAAGATGCCACTGTGCCATTTCGCTACCCGCATATGGATACCAGCCCTTCCCAGAATATGTTGTGCTCAATAGCACATCATTTGCTTTTAACTGATAGTGATCTCAGCAGAAACTTTTCAGTGGAGCATTTTCAGTGTGTGCACATAAAACCCAACAAGACTTAGGAGAACACTAGCACAGAAAGCAGTGACAATCTAGGTTATTCACTATCAACATAATGCTAGTAAGACCCTTTATTTGCTCTATAATGGAAAACAGAAATAAATGGTCTGTTAAGAACTGTGTAAGGCTCTCCTACAAGTTCCTTTTTGCACTCAGCCTGAGTTCTCACATGTCCATGTCTGAGCTTGTGGACAGGCAGTAAAATCCCCAAGGAGGGCACAAATGTGTGTAGAGGCACAAATGCACAACAGCTCTGTACTATGCTTAAGCATTGGTAAAAAAAAATACAGATAGAAATCTCTTCCGTATTGCAACAGGTCCCCTGTTTGCAATCGTTGGGTGTTACCTCTGTTGTTATATTTTACCTTTGTAAAATGTTACGTATATTAATCACTCTTAAGACAGGATGATAAATATTTTAGTGAGGTTAAAATGTTCTGGTGGGGATAAGCCACATTAACCCCAGGTAAAGCTTTCTCTGAACTAAGTGTTCCTTAGAGAAGATTCACAACCCTAGCCTTATTTTACTTCCAAATATACTTTGTATATATATACAGATATACATGTATTGTGGGGGAGGAATAGCCCTATGACCCAGTACACACTGATGGCAACTTGGAAGGCCACTCTGCAGAGATGTTGTCCATAAGCTACCAATGTGCATTTGCAGTGAAGGAGGCCAATAACCTCCTGGGCTGCAGTAGGCAAAGGGTTGCCAGAAAGCTGATGGAGAGGAGCATGTTCCTATCTGCTGTTCTTCCTGCAGCCCTGCATCTCTACTTCGTTACATCCCTCCCTGGGAGGAGGGCATGGCTTGTTTGAATTCTTGTGTCAGACCACAGGCAGTGTGGGAGCTTTGGATGCAGGTATGTGTCTGCATTTATTATAGCTTATTTGCTTGATAAGCAGGATGTGCTACCAATGCTATTCCACAGTCTTTTTTCAAGAGCCAAGACAAATGGGACTCCCAGAAGCACTGACAGCTCTAAATGCACTGCTACTTCCAGGAATATGTCAGCTTTAATTTGAGAAACTGTGAAACTAAGTATTGTCTTCTTGCATGCATTAAAAACTTTGGAAACCGAGAGTACTCTGTTGACACTGGATTAAAATTCTGCGTTTGATTTTGACTGCAAAAAGCACATATGCTTCTCTTACTTTAGCATGTAATTTCATGCAGATTGGAGATCACACTTTCCCACTTTTCAGGCACAAATTTAGAAACTGCACTATTGATTGACTTCCAGGGATGCAAAAAAATGTTTCCTTTGTTGCAAGGATCACCACAAAGTGAATCTCTTTGTCCACTTGAATGGCCGGGTCCCTCCCACCACTGCCCGTGCAGATCAGGACAACAGTGATATGCTCTTAAAAGACATTTTTTTCTTATTGCTCTTTCTGAAACATGTCTACTTCTCAACCTGGCATGACAGTGACCCTGCAATAGTGGACATCTCCTAGCAATGAAGCGGGGCAATGATTTATTGCCTGTCAGATGTGAATGGCAGCATTGTTTATGAAAAATGACGTGTCACTTATATGCCTAGGCAGGAACTGCTTAGCTGGTATCGTGGAGGTCCTGTATCTTCACTTTTCTATCTCCACACCTTTCTCATGTGAAGCTCATCTTTGTATACCCCTTCTGGTGTCTACTGTGTTGATTGACTCTTTTAGTCAAATTTTAAGGAAAAAAGCAAAGCAAAAAAACCAACCAAACAAAAAACAGTCAATTTCACTTGGACTCTTCCAATATAAAAACATTCAGATACAGTGCATTGTATATTAATAATATAGCTATATGAAAAAAGTCCATGAAAAGAGAGCCTGAGCACGAGCAAGATGGGAAAAGAACACAGAACCATCACACAAATTCCGGGGTTTCCTTTTGCCTTTAAACTGGCCTGTCTGGCCAGGACAGCAACATAATGAACTCATGTTAATCATCTCATATACAATGTATATTGTTTTATGACTCCATTTTATTTAATATGATATTAAATTGATGTGTTCTGTATGACTAGAGTCATCTAGGGTCTTAACATTTTATGTATCTCTGTCTATACCTGTTGGTTTAACAGATGTTATCCAGGATTTTTCTGGGATGATACAGTTCATTTTTCAACTGTTAATTTAGATACTTTGTCAGCTATACATTTCGGTAGGTTTTCATTTGAGTGACAAATGAGTGACAAGCAAAAAATCAAAACATCGTATCTCCAGGCATCAACTAGTACTCTGCTGGACTAAACTGATGGCATTTAAAAACATGGATAAGAAGCATCTGAAATCTCTATTAAGCATACTGAGGAGGAATGTGTTTACCTGGAGTTAATCATTGGATCCCTCAAGTCAGGTCTCCTGCCGGATTCTGGTTCTTTCTCTGCCACATATTTTCTGTGCTAGAGTTTCCAAGGCTGCTTATGTACTACCAGAAGATGCAAATTTCCAAAAGTTAAAAATAATAATTGGAAACTGTCTAACTAGCTCTACCTGTGCAGGGAGACAGGTTCTTTCGAAGAGACACCCAACAGAAAGGCATATGTAGGGGCACATGAAGAAAGCAAGAGACAGCTGAAGGGAGGAAAATAATAGAAATGGTTTTCTCGTGTCATTTTTTTTCCTCTAGGGTACTGGGATGGACTAGCAACCCTCCCTACTCTTTTTTTTCCCCATAAATACTCTGGGAAAGAGACCCATTTGAGACAAAAAAAAATACCGCTTATCTTTCTAAGTTGTATCCTGATTAGTTTATATGCAAAACCTGTTGTGTGTCACTTTCCAGACTGAAGCTGTGCTGAAATAATGAATGTTATAATAGACTCTGAAAGTTCCATGGTCAAATGGGACAGTGTTTCTAATCATGGGTGGATCTTCTCTAAGCATGAGTCATTTGCATGCAAAAACTTTTCAATGTGCAGAGAAGTTAAAAATGGACAGAGATTTCTTTAGCAGGTAGAGACTTCCCAGAGTATACAGCTTCATCAGGAGATAAAAACTTCTTGACCAGCTCAAAGCTATGAATGACAGTGGTCAGATGAGGCAAGATCTCTTTCACCAAAAATTCATCTTGGACCTAATGAAACATGATGAGAAAGTGTTTCAGTTAAACTAACATAACACTTTGTAAACTTATTATTATTATTACTGTATTGCAATGAAACAAAATGTTTTGAGAAATGCTTTGTAGTTTGATGCATTTCTTTCAAAAAGTCTTTTTCCTATTTCCTTTTATTACTCCCTACAACCTTAGGATCAAGTTCAGTCCTAGCCAGTGGTTTCTTGCAGAATACGGGATTAGCTGGCAGATGGTGCTGTTTACCTTTGTGTACTTCATATTTTTTCCTTGTACTTTGTCCGAATAAGTTGCCTTTTTATACAGGTGCTATACATTGGAGAAAGGAGATCGAGGTAGGAGGAGCAGAGTAAAAGAGATGAACAGTAGTATCCCTTACTAACCTTATAAACTTGATCAAAAAGAATGCAAGTAAAATTAGTTGAGCTACTGCACTAACATGACAAGTTGCAGTGTTCATTAACTTTAAAATGGAAACTCACATGTGCAAAATTAGAAATACAGAGTCATTTTTTTAATTGCATGCTCTGAAATGAAGGTATCCATCAACTTTAGAGCAAGAAGGGTTCTTTCTGCTAGTCTAGATCAACCTGGGTTAGCAAAAAGCCTAGGGCTTTCTCAAATTAATTTTTGTCTGAACTAGGCTGTATCTTTTAGAAAAGCAGGCAATCATGGTTTAAAAATGAGGAAAGGTCAAGAGTTAGTATTAATTTATGGCAGCTGAGGAACTCATGAATTGCATTTTGTGCACTGAATTTTACAGTGCTTTTATAGAAGAAAAAGATGACGCTACCTCATATTGCATCACATCATTATTGGAAATATGCTGCAATCTTGTAGTAATGAAATTGTAAACCTCAATGACAGGTGTTACTGGAAGAAAAGATTACTTGGTTTTATAAGAAAAGCCTTTTTCTACTAATTTCACCCACATGTCCACACATAGCAAGACATAGTGTCCAGGTAGCCTATGCAGCATTCAAGGACCTACAAGGTGGACTTGTAGACCAGGTGGACTAAGTAGTCTAGTCCAGATTCCTTGTGATGAAGCAAAACCTGAAGGACGTTGGTTACTGAGTACTCACCATGAATCCTCCGTTCTCCTTAGACTGATGACCATTTGCTGATTTTGAATAAGCCTTTTTGTACTCTTAGGAGCTGACAGTGATTTTGATTTTTCCCTCGCTACCGTGTCCCACCTGTGTTAATCATTAGATTTTACTTTGTCTCTTTATGAAGTATTTTCAGGGATCCAAGCCCATTACAAACACCGAATTGCTGATGCTAGAAGAAATCTCTCGAGTTTATGTATTCCATCGCCCCTGCTCAAAGTAGGGTTAACCAGATGTGTTGTTTTGGACCTTGTCCTGTTGGGTTTTGAATATGTCCGAGGTTGGAGACTCCACAGTTTCTCTATTTGGTCTGCCTGACCACCCCACTTCAGAGTTTTTAAAAAAATGTGTTATGTTTAAACAGAATTTTCTCTTTTTCATGTCCTCACTATCATTTCAGAATGGTTTTAGTCCTTTGTTTACATTAAAGAACTCATTGTCATCAGTGTGATACAGGGCCACTGCATTAAAATCAGGCAAATATGAATGCAGAGTTACCAGGTAAAAAATGAAACTGAGATAGTAGAATAGTGAATGTTGACATTTTTCTTCCCACCCAAGTTGGACAAATAAACTTAATTGCAGAGAGCAGGACAATGTTTCAAATTAAAAACTAGGAGTTCTCCTGTCAGCTAAGTGTGGGACTGAGAAATAGAATAGCTTGAATGTTAATTTAGGAGTTTGACAATGTGATAATGAAGGGGAGTGCAAGGGCATGTCCTTGCAATGTTGCTAAAAGTTGAAACAAGTGGTTTTTGAATGTAGAAGAGCATTTAATGAGCAGGGATGCTGGGAGACTCAAAGGGAAGATTCATGAAACTAGAAAATGTTTTGTCAGAAAAAGTTAGCTTCAGAGCATTTCTGCTTTATTTAAAGGGAAAACTACCTGTGTGGAAAGGTTCATATATGCATTGTCATGAGAATTTACCTATATTCCCTCTGTGAAATAAGTTTTAGGAACAAAGCATTCCACACGTGGGCTACTGGGTTACATATGCATACTATATTTATGTACTTAACTGAAAACTTCCTGATGCTAATTAAAGCATGATCTTGAGAAAACTTGCCAGACTTTTCACTACTTGAGTCCTAAGCATCACAGCTGATCATGAAATGATGATTTTCTGTTTATTAGCATCTATTTACCTTAAGAGGTTGGTAAAATTTCTCAGTCACTACGTCCAGTTCTGATGAACAGCCACCTCATTTTGAAGTTTTGCAATCTTCAATACTCAACAGAGTGAAAGAGTTTTCGAAAGACTCACTGCACAGCTACACAGAGCTTTGCTGCTGGCTGCCAGGGAACCACTTGTGTGCAAATGGATCCTGCACTGGGAGTCAGGTTTCATTTCTGAACTTGACACTTCTATGATTTTAGGTGAGCTAATGTGTTCTGAGTGGAGTGGCTCAGGTGCCAAGGCTTCAGTGCAGAAAGGAGACCTTTTTCACAGCTCCTGTGTAGTTAAGGCTTCTTCTGAAATCACAATGACAGAGCATCAATATGGGAGAGAGATGATGAATTAAATGTCTGCCTTTTATCACCCAAGTTGAAAATTTATGGCCCTAGCCTCTGGTAGCGAATGATATTACCAATATGAACATGTCAGTTGTTCACACATCTCAGTGTGGTTAATGAAAGGTAAATGCGAAATCATGCATTGTTAGGAGGTAATGTATAATTTGTACAAATATCACCGTTGTTAAACAGTTACACCTGTATTTGAACCTCTGATTCCTTGCGGTCCTAGTGTTTCAAGCCTGATTCTTGCTCACTCTAACCAGCCCATTACACTTCTGTTAACCCCCTTAAATATCCAGATGTTTTCCTTATATTACTGTATATAAAAACAGTAACACCAAAATTGAACCCCAAATCCAGAATTAAAATTTCACATAGTAGCTAAATAAGGAACAATTTGTGATTAGTTTCATGTTATATTTTTAGTCTTAAACATGAAGTGCACATTTTTCTCTTTCCAGCACTAATTGAGCAAGTTCAATGTGATTACAGCACAACATCTGAGAGCAGACTATGACTAATTTGTTTTCCTTGCTGTTATACTTCTGCTGGCAAACTAAGCAATGTCTGGCTCTTTCTTTCAGGCCAGTTGGCATGATCTGACCATTATCTTATTGAGCTCTTTATTTTCCAGGCTGCTATCTGTCCTGTGTTAACTCCAAAGCTGTATCCAAGAACTTTTTAGGAAAGAGTTATTTGGCATGGGACAAAATTGTACCATGGACAGCATACCATTCTGGAAAATAAAATGTTCTGTTTAATTTATTAGTATAAATGCAGCTGTATAGGTTTCAGTATAACTTGCTTTTTTACTTCAGCTACACTTCCTGTATGACTTCCAGAGATAGAAAAAAAATGCAAAGCAAAATGTATATTTTCATATTACTCTTCCTCCCATTAAAAAAAAAAAGGATTCCAGTTGGCTTTTTAAAGATATTTGATTAAATGAGTTTCTTTTGAATTAAAAAAGAGCAAGGGACAAATGCAGAGACATCTACTTGACCTCCAGGTCTAAGAGCTACACACATGATACAGGTGCTTAGGCTACCTTTGTAGTTAAAGGGAAGACTAAGATTAAATTCCTTTCATCCTTAGAGAGGCACCTGTCAGGTCAGCTGCATGTTTCTTTACAATGACCAAACCAAGAACCTGGGTGAATGCAATATCTAACTCTCAGGTAGAAGCTGAGTGAGTGGCTTCTTGCCCGTTGTGGCCTGTATTAGCTCCTCCAGATACTACACCCACATATGGCAAACGTTTCAATTGCTTTGGAAACCTCCTGTTGCAGAGAACTCAAGTGATGTTGGTAGCTGTGGAGCACACTCGTGGAAACATCTCCCTGTGTCCTCACGGGTGCTACAGGCACTACCAGAGCTGTGCGAGTGCTGCAGCTTTCCCCTTTGCTTTACATATGCCATGCAACGAGAGACCTTAAACTTGCTTTAATCATCAGTGATTCATCTCCCTTAGTTTGTGTCAGAAAATAATTAACTTTGGTTTGCTAATCTGCATATCTCATTAATGCAGACTCTAAAGATAGGGAAATTAGGAGCTGTCATTCAATACCATTCAATACTATTCCTGCTGTGTGGAGTCGAGGAACAGAGCTCTCCGCTGGGAGCACACGGACCATGGCAGATAGGGCATCATTCAGCACGATCACTTAGCCATCATGGTCTCCATTTCCCTACACTAACCGTATTTTCTTATTTATGCTTCGTAAGATAGGTCAGTATAGTCTTATAAAAACACACAGGCTGAAGCTACATCCTGAAAAAGCCACAAATGTGGGAGAACAAGTTACTTTTAGAGAGGCAAGGATAAACTCCGGGCTTCAGTTCGTCACTTCTTAATTCTCTGATGCCGAAGAGAGGGCAACATGGGAGAGCTTGACAACAAGGAGCTGTGTCCAAATTACCAAAGGCCATTGTGAACCTGCTGTTCGGCTATGTCAGAAGGGAATAACTTCCAAATCTGTTTATTTCTTTGCTTTTTTTGTGGAAAATATATATTATATGTAGGTATTTAGGATGCATAAAAGGTAAGCCTAAGGAGGTTACATTTTTGAGAGTGAATTTTAGGCTGATTGCTATCTGAAGAGGTGGTCTAAAGATCTGAGAAAGTATTTTAGTGAGCAGAATCTTGCAAGTCCAACAATGCCAAGGGAACTATCTCTGTGATGTTATCTATGTAAATCCAAAGAGACCTTCGTAAAAATATAAGGAATACCAGATCTGGATATGAACAGAGCAAAACTGGGACAATGGGGAAATGTAATTGGAAATAGGTTGCTTATTTGGAAGATTGGGCCAGAGAAAGGGTGATGCAAAGGATGATCAAGACATGGGAAAAGAGATAATAAGGTAGGCAAATCTTGTGACTAATGCTGCCTGGGAGTGCGTGTTGCAGGACAATAAGGCAAACCTCCTATTCTGACCTCAGCTCACTGCCAAGGGAATGCGCAGATCAAACATCTTGTTATCACTGTGCCAGTGCCTGATACCTGTGACTGATACCCCACAACGCAGAGTATGCATCAGTGTGGATGCCCATACTTTGATTTTTGGGTGCTGTGAATTAAAAGACATCATCTTTTCTTTCATCTTTAAATGAGGTATTTCTTTGCAGCAAGATGAAATTATCGTTGAAATTATCTTACTTGCAAACTTTGGACTATCAAAATTGCAGTAGTACTATAACGAAGATTCTACATGAGGTTTTCCAGTTAGGGGCACAACACTACATCAACCCCTCAAGACATAGCAAAGTAACTTTCTGGCAAGACAAATGAGTGTATTTTTAAGGTTTGTGGCATCCCTGAGAGCCTTACGCACTATCGTGAGCAGAGGGAATTGATACCGTAGGAATGGGAGGCCGATGCTGTGCTTCCATTCATGCTTCTAGCTGACCTTTCCCTCCTTGAAAAAAACTGTACCGTTCAGCCAGGTTCAGTACAAAACTGCACTTAACTTTCTGTGTTTGGTAAATGAATTAGATACTTGTCCATAAAAGAACCTAAAAAGGAACCTAGGAACAGAGACCTAAATCATCAAAACTCCTATGCCTGAAGAACCTTGATGGTAACAGAGCTCTGCAATGTTGTTTGCTTAATACCCTTGACCTGTCAAGATCCTGTCATGCTGCAGATTTAATAAATGCCCTGCAGAGCTCAATCCAACCAATTTGTTACTTTGAACACTGCTGTAAAATAGGATGGAGAAGTAGATTTATTTTATTTCCTTCTTTGCATGAGGAGCTTCAAACTTCAGTCTCATATAGGTAAGCTGTAATAATCAAGGTTGGTGGTTTTGGATAAAAAGGAAGGGGTGTCCAACACCTTCTAATAGAGCTATTCTGCTTTGTACAGCAGGAAGGATAATAGCTAAGCTAATAGCTAACATAATAGCGTTTATCTGGCCAGCCATGCCAGCTGCTGGCTGCAGGACCAGAGAATAGGTTCTGGCACCAGTTGTGTCAGCAGCAAAGATGTTACAGCTACATGACTTGCATTTGACCAGCTGTAGATGTCTACAATACACACTGTAATCACTGTCACTTTCACTTCAGTGGTAAGAAACAGGCAATTTGAGGATGTGATTCATCTCACAGTAATGTAGACAATTAAAATAAATTAGGTGAATCACAATCTAAAACTTCTGCATAACTCTCCAGTGACTGTTGCAGCACAGGCTGCAATAGTCAGTTCAGACAGAGGGAAACCCATGTTGTCCAGACAAATTACCGTATAAATAGAGACCTAGTGGATGTAGCCTCAAGCTTTAAGTAAGTCCACGAAGGCCAAGCAGGAAGGCAGAATAACTATGTGTTAAAAATAGAAAAGTTAAAAATAGAAAGGTCCTTCTGCGGAGAGCCTCACTGTAGGCTATGGAGATACTCCTATTCACTTCAAAAGATGAAGCTCCAACTTTCTAACACCATGATTTGTTTCTGAAATCTAACACTCCAGTCTCCTTATTATTGACATCTTTTTTTTTTTTTTTTTTTTTTCCCCAGATTCAATACATGAACCAGGACCATCACGCTGTTACAGAATCACAGTCGCAGAATGGTTAAGGTTGGAAGGGACCTCTATAGATCATCTATTCCACCCCGCCCCGCTCCAGCAGGGACACCCAGAGCCCGGGGCACAGGGTGGCATCCAGGCGGGTTTGGAAGATCTCCAGAGAAGGAGACTCCACAGCCCCTCTGGGCAGCCTGTGCCAGGGCTCTGTCACCCTCACAGGAAAGAAGTTCTTCAAATGGAGATGGAGCTTCCTGTGTTTCAACTTACACCCGTTATCCCTCGTCCTATCACTGGCCACCATGAGAAGAGCCTGGCCCCATCCTCCCTTCATTCTCCTTGTAGATACTTATACATATTGATGAGATCCCCTCTCAATCTTCTCTTCTCTAGGCTAAAGAGGTCTAGCTCGCTTACTCTTTCCTCAAATCCCCAAATATCATCAGGATTCATTCAAACAGAATGTTAGTCCACAGTTAGTAAAGCAGAATAAGTGTGCTAGCTATCTCAAGGTAAATGGAAAACAAAATTAAACAATCCATGATGTACTGATAGTACTGATACTGATAGAAAGCTGCTTTCTGAGGCAGTGGACAGCAGGGTAGAGTCAATCACAGCCTAACATGATCAGGCTGCACTGTTCCTTCAGAACCATGTATAAACTCAGCTCTAAGGAGACTGGCTGCAGCTTAATTTGTGTCAGACAGAAACCCACATGCAGTAAGAGAAGGAAGTATGCTTGACGCAGGGACATGGAGGATTAAATCTGGAGGAAAAGCT
Source organism: Crypturellus undulatus (assembly GCA_013389825.1). NCBI lineage: Eukaryota > Metazoa > Chordata > Aves > Tinamiformes > Tinamidae > Crypturellus > Crypturellus undulatus. The sequence goes on from VWPW01006124.1 coordinate 345,516, forward strand.
CTTGTGGAAGCTCTGTTATGTTGTTTCTAGATACTGCATTTCCAGATACTGGGATTTGTGTGCATCCTCTACAATATAATTCATAATTTTACTTGTCTTCAATCTATGTTGCTTTTCTGTTGAAACAGACTAGGAAGACTTTTCATAGAATCATAGAATCATTATGGTTGGAAAAGACCTTTGAGATCATCAAGTCCGAATCCCTCAACACCATATCTGCTAAATCGTGTCCCCAAGTGCCTCTTCTGCACATTTCTTGAACACTGCCAGGGATGGTGACTCCACCGCTTCCCTGAACAGATTGTCCCAGTGCTTGACTGCTCTTTCCGTGTAGAAATATATCCTAATATCTAACCTGAACCTCCCCTGGCACAACCTGAGGCCATTTCCTCTTGTCCTATTGGTAGTTATTTTGAAGAAGAGCTCAACCTCAACCTCACTACAACCTCCTTTTCATAATTTCTAATGGTTTAGAGCAAAGGGATTGGAATATCTTGGTTTAGGAATGCAGCATCCACAATTAATTTTTCTGTAGCGGATAATTCAAGACAAATTATTTCCCTTTTAGTCCTTTAGTTGCACAGAGCTACCCTGGCAAGATTAATATGTTGCCTTTAAGACTGCTTCATACTGAGTTGTTAATACTAATTAGACAGCCACAAAATCTAAAGTAGATGAAGGCATTCACTAGTAATAAACCTTTGAGGTACACTGATAATAAAAAAGAGGGACACTAACATGGGAAAATACTGACAGTTCATAAAAGCCTTTAAAATCTTCCTTGTATTCAAGTCTGGGAAAGTGATGTAACAAATAGAAGGGACAGTCCTTGACCCACTTGCAGCCAAAAAGAAAAAGACAAAAGTATGGATCCCAATGCCAAAGCACAGACTTTAATGATAGGTTAAGAGACGAGATATTAGCAAAAAGGGCAATGTATTTTTTAACAAGCATAGTAAAGGAGGAGGTTAATTAACAATCTGTTCTGGAAAAGAGCATCTTCAATGCTCTGTTAGTCATTGTTGCATCCATCTTAAAATGAACCTCTGGAGCAAAGAGAAAAGATAACCCTTAATTAACTGCAGGGAGTGTTGAATTGTGGTATGCTCAGAACTGCGAAACAAGGCAATGCAAGGACAGTTTTTTAAAGCTACCTGTTATAAACCCCTAATATTTTGTGGTCCAAACTTAAATGTTGGTGTATTTCAGTGCTGCTGAATTGTAAAGCAGAAGCAAATGAAGTTCCTTCCTGTCAAGTGCTGAGGTCTTGGTCAAAGAGGGAGTCAAGAAAACAATTATCTAAGTTTGAAGCCCAAACCAGTGATTTCTCACATACTGTAAATGATAAAAATAGGTAATATTGTCTTTATGTCATGAAGAAAGTGTAAGGTGGGATTCTTCTCTGCTTATCTCTCTGGCTAAAAGGTGGAAAACTAAGTTGAAACTAGTTGACTGGGACACACTTTATAGTTAGAAGATCTAGACAGGCTATTTTAGGTGGTAGTTTCTCTTAGCCTAAGGTAACTGTGTCCAATGGGCAGTTACCTTCAACAGCCTGTTGACTGTGAAGTGAGCATGGCTCTCTCGTTTATACTTAGGCATCTAACTTTCAAATGCTAACAGTTATCTGGGTTACATCCTCTCATCTTTGCCTGTATGTGGTTTGTCACACTGGGATTCTCTGCATTTCATTTCTGTAATGGGAGAAGACTGGATAATGAATTGGAGAGGAGGACCCTAATCATCAGTGTGTTTGTAGATGGAAACTCAAGTTTGAATATCCTTCCTGAGGGATCTTTTGGTTTAAACTGAGCCAAAGGCATGATTCCACAGAGATAATAAATTGTGTTTTTTTTTTTTTTCCAAAAGCCTACTTAATATTTGCAAGTTAAATAGAAAAAGTGGAAAAGCAGTGACAGAAGAAACAAATCTTTTGGATTCACTTTATTGGATTCAGCACATAAAGCAGTAAATCATGTAGCATTTACCCAGTGTAGCGACTGTGACTGTGAGATGAGCCAAACATGAGTCATGTGATAAGATTTTATTCTGTGAAAATAATTGTCCTGTGCCATATAAAGAAGTACTAAGAGAACAAACTGAGTTACATCTCTGCTGCAGTGCTTTTAATTCAAGTACTGAACACTGTTTCTTCTTTGTTTGTGACAGTAAGGAATGTGATATAGAAACAATTAATGTTATTTTCAAACAATAAAGCCCCAGTTAATTAGCAATAGCAAGATAAAGCCACCAGTTGATCTTGTGAGAAAATGACCACTTACTCTATTGGATATGATTAGATTACATTCTGATTAGTAGGTTAGATTTTATTCTCTTTTGTTCACATATTGTTCATTAGAATGACAGACAACTGCTTAATAAGAGACTGCAGTTAATAACCAGCAGTAGTACCTCTGCTAAATTTAAAGCTTCATTTCTATTTCCTACTGTTTAATAAATTAGGCAATGAACAATTTTTTTAATTGCTTGCTTCAATGGTGACTTGACGCACACGTAAGACCCCTTTCAGTAGGTCCTTTGAGAATGCTTGCTTTGATTTGCATGATAATGCCAGGGCCTGCTACAGAGGGTTTGCTGGGGTTTTTTGTGGGTTCTTTTTTTGTTTCTCCAGAGGCTGAGCACAGGGATTCAGCTACACACTTGGAGTTTTGATCTATGCAGAAATTTGTGGAAACTCAGGAAGGCGTGATTGTTGAGAACATAGTGCCAGTTCCTGAACCAAGAGGGAAAAATAAAAGTTTTGGATCTGCAGATGTCCCATTAAGCAGTGTCCATTCAGAAACAGCAGTATGCAGTTATATATGGGCTAGGTTTCTATTAGCTTCATGTTTAGCCATACCTTCCTTTTGAAAGAGCTGTCAGTGTCCTCATTGGGCCAAAATTCCTTCGCATTGGATACAAATTAAAAACATTCTTGGCAATGACTAGACTCCAATGTGCTTAAAGGGAAAAGAGTCTTCATGTAGAGAAAGGTTTGAGATACTTCTATATGCCTGACATTTGAAGTAATGTTAATGTTACAAGCATCCCTTCCAGCACTGGGGCTGTCATCATGGATGTCACCTCTAAGAGAACTTCAGAAGACAGAGAGCAACTATTTTTTACAAGCTGAGAAAATCATATTAAACTGAATGGCTGAATATTTAAGTGTCTGAAAAGGTAGATGGGTACCTTAAAGCTTACATAGGAGCCCTTGGGTCCTGCCCTATGTCAGGAGCTAACTCCTGACAGTTTCAAGCAATTAGATGTTTTTGGAAATCAGAATGAGTGTATTATTTTGAGATCTCATTGATATTCTTATTTTTTTACATAATTTATTTACAAAATGTGAACCTGTATTCATCAAGATACGAAATTAGTTATATCTAAATTCCTATGGCTCAGACTAAGTGTGTTTTGCTGCAATAATTATTTCCTTTTAGATGAGAAGTATAAGCCTTATTTATGTAACCAAGTATGGTCTGTAATCTCCTTCAGAATTTATTTCCTTGCCCTGAAGTGCCAGAGTGCTGAACAGTAATGATAGGAAAGTAGATTGCTAGCAAGCAATGAAGTGAAATTGTTTGTTTATAGCATGTTAATGTACACTGTAGACTTGCAAATGCATGCAGGCATCCACATATGCACATGCACACGCACATATTGAGGCTTAAATTTATTATATTGCATATGCTTTATGAGCCAGTGACTATGCACTGTTAAATAGCTACTTGAGCTCTCCATTTTCTTATTATTCCACAGAGACCTTAATAATTAAATAGAACTTTACTTTTACATGTACAGACTCTACATTCTAAAGACATCTTAAAAATTTAGTGTTGTTACTGCTGCCAGAACATGTAGTTCCTGGGATTTATATCTGTCCACAGGAACATTGTCTTTTTTTTCTTTCTGGTACAAGGAGATTAGCTATGTATATCACCATATCTTCCAGGGGCAGTTTTTAAAACTAACTAATATGCAAAAAAAAAAATCTATCTGTCCATTATTTATTCTAGTGTGGCTTGGAAATGCAGCTGCTTTTCTATTCATTTCTCTTCTTTGAAAACATAGCTTATACTTAGCTCCTAGAATTTCTACAGTGATATGTTTGACTGAATGTCACCAGCTATCTGCCAGGTTTCCGATATGGAGATAACTTACAGCAGTCAGGCAAGAGTTGCAAACCTTTGAGGAGCTGGTGCTCCACATCTTGAGTAGAAAAGGGGTTTCTTTTAGAAATTTCTAGCTTCTTGAGGGCATATAGGCTGACTGAATGGTCTGTCTCGTAAAATCAGCATACAATCTAGGCACTACTTAAGTCCCTCCTAAGGCTCATTTTAAGAACCTGAGTAGTATACAAGCCTTGATCCTTTGCAGAGTGAAAAAATTCGTCTCTGGTAAGGAAAAGGGATTTGGAAAATGTGCTACCAAGCAGGCAGTAAAACAACAACAACTTCTGAGATGAGGTACTGTGAAGCAGTGTTCCTACAACTCTCTGTCATTTTCATAATTGCAGCTGGAGATTCTGGATTCATGAGATCGAGCTCTTCTTGCAGTAAGAACCTCACCATACTGTCTGACCTGATAAGAAAGCAGCATGTGAAATTCTGTGTCAAGTAATGTAAATGATAATTTCAAATAACTGCAAATAATGCACATGAGAGGAAAAAGCCCTAGCTAAAAATACACAAGGGTGGATTCTCACTTAGCTATTAGGACTCAGGAAAGAGCTAATGATCAGGCTGAAAGATAAATGTAACAATGGGAATTATTAGGGGAAAAAAGACAGAACAAAATAGAGATAATCATCTAGGTGCTGTATAATCAGTGATGTTCCACATCCCAAACATTGACTGCACCCAGTGTCATCAACTGGGTCAAATGTTCTCTTGATCTCATAAAAGATGTAACAGAAGTAGAAAGAGAAAAGTGAAGGAAGACAGGCTACAAGATTTAGTGGTTATTCCTGTGACATTTTCAGGTAAGCTACACAGAGATTTCTTTAGCCAACATGCAATTGAATTGGCAGAACTCATTGCTACAGGATGTTGTGGAAACAAAAAGCAAAATGAATTTGGGAAGGGATTACACACCTTCGTGGAGGACAGCTCCATGAGGGGCTGTTGAAGATACTCATCCGGATGCAGCCTTCAGCTCAGGAAATCTCTAAGCCTCTGCCTGACAGAGCCTACAAGAATATATTGGGAAGACATCAATGTGTACACATTTCATCTTCTTCAGTCCTGCCCAGCTGTCAGCTGCCACTTACTTCTGGAGAAAAGAAAACCTGCCTGGATGTGACCCTCGTGCTCTAGGTGTCCCTGCTTGAGCAGGGGGGTTGGACTAGATGGTCCCTAGAGGTCCCTTCCAACCTCAACCATTCTGTGATTCTGTGAAGATGGTGGATGATAGTGACATTTGATTGATGTCACTGACTGACCCAGGCAGTCTTCTCATTTTTAAAGATTTAAATGCATTTGTTTTATCTCCTTTCCGAATAAACTCTAGGTCAGGGAGTCTCACTTAATTCTCTTGCATTTTGCAGTATAAGGTGCAGGCAACACTTTGCAAGCTTTGTGCAAGCTTTCTGTATCTGGAGGCAAATAATTACTAAGTAGTTTTAGCTGTCACTGAGCTACTTCTTTTTTCAGACACACAATACAAGTGTATATTTAAAAATCCATGGGACAGAAAAAAAGTGTTCAGAAGTGGAGCATTAAAAATCAGGTGATGACTGGATACACTTTACAGGCTGAGTTTCTTTGGGGTTTTATTTGGAGACAGAAAGTATTAAAAATATACAACCACAAAGGAATGCAAAGGGTACATAAGGGTAATTAGATAACTCAAGCTGTCCTGCTTCCTGGTAGAGTGCCAAGAGGAATTTTGTGTATAAAAGGTTTACAGGAAAAAGAATGCCTTTCTGCAGCATTTTCTTCTGGCAATTAGAGTTGCTACCATAGAAGGAAACCTGTACATACAGGGAGAAGAGACAAAAGGAGATAAATGAAGAGATACAAATGCTGTTCTCTTTGGAGTTTACGTTCCTAATAAAAGCAAAATCACATAAAGTCTCATAATTACACCTCAGCTGCAAGGTCCAAAGGTCGGTTTTTGAATTTTCCCAGTCATTGTGTGCTTATAGGCAGATCCAATAAAAGACTCAGGGCACCTGAAATAGGAAGACAAAAACTCGTCCTTTCCTCTGTTGTGTATTGATTGCATTGCCTGCTGGCATCACTTTTGGTAGAAAAAGTCACTTTAGTTTAGGCTGTTGGAGAAACTAGGTATAAAACAGGGGGAATTGGAAAGGAAGTGAAAGACATTAGGAAGGATTTCAGGTGATGCAGCAGGACTGATGGAGGTAGGAGAAAAGGTTCGTTTGGGGTTCGGGAAACAGCTTATCGGTTAGGCAATGTTTCGTTGTTCCTTGGAAAAACAAGGGAATTCTTGGAAATAATTAATGAAGACATTTCTGTCCTTTCAGTACAGAAGAAATATGTTGTCTGCTCCTAGAAAAAGAGAGTTTTTTTGATAATTTCAAACAAAAAATGTCCCAGTTTCATTTAGGTGCACACTCCGCACCTTCTGCAAACGTATTCACTAGGTAGTTAAGTCTCTCCTCTCTGACCCTTGCTGACCAGAGCAATAACTTTATAATATGCTCCAGCTTCCCCTCAGTCACCCTGTGCCACGCAGGAGGCCTCAACATTTAGAGACTGTTCCAACAGTCCTTTGAAACTAGAACTGGAAATGAGTTTCATTTAAGCATCTTTCTTCTACAGAAATGCTGCCTTTCCTCCAAAAGCATACAAAGAAATATAACATTGGCATTTCTCAAATGTCAAATAAGGTAACTTGTTATTGGGCACGTAATTGTATACTCCAAACATTACTAGAAAAGGAAGAGTTGCTGGGGCGTAAGAAAGCCCATCTTGCTTTTAACTTGCTGTGGGGCCCTGCTCAAGGGAACACTACTACAATGCAATAACATGTCTTTGTTTGGCTTAATGACTATTAGACAAATGCTTTAGAAAATAGTGCAATTAGAGATCTGAGCAATAAAAACAGAGTAAATAATACAGGATGGGAGGGAGAGAGAGAGAAAATAAAATCACAACAGCAGCTACCAGGTCTGATGGATTTATGCAGTAATATTTATCTTTTCCTTTGCCTTCCCTGACCACCTGTGGCATATTGGCCAAATGCAACAGTGTGGGCTATGGCCCCAGTTTATGTTGCCATCTGTGCAGCACTGATCCTTGCAAGTGGTATCATAGTACTACCATAGCAGCACCACAATAGGGCTGCTTTCAGCTGCAGTGGGAAATGGAAGGTGGCACGGAAATGCAGGGCAGCTGCTCCCAGTGACAGGAGATGCTTTGGGAGAGACAGCTGACCACAACAGGGCAGGCTGTGTGATGAGGCTAGAAGAAGAAGCAGCAGGAGAAGTACAGAGAATATTAGGTAGGCCATAGCACCGTAATGATAAGAGGTCTATGGTCTGTGGAAAGTCACGAAAAACATGAAAATTTAAAAACATGAAAAACAATTTGATCAAAATACTTGTTAGCTAGCAGAGTCCAGCTGGAATATGCTCAATACTTTTGCTCCATTACAGGATGGTGTATCAGGAATATGACGGATACCAGGATGGCATGTTGGTTCTTCCTCCAGAGCAAGACCTGCAATTCCTTCCTCCATAGACTCCCCGACCTGTCCTGCAACCCTACCCCTTATCTGAGCTCGGTGGCCACCTCTTTAACATACTGGGGGCAACTTTATTTGGCATCTGTGGGGAAATTCCCTCTGAGAGAGAATGACTAAAGACAGACTGCAGTAATAAAAAACACCGTTACTCTATACTGCTTATTTGTCCAAAGATGCAGAGAAAGAGGTTAAACCTCTCAAAGGCTGCCCATCTTCTTTAAAGTTTCTAATTTTCCTCACAGAACAGGGACATATCTAACTGCCTCAAACCAATCCAGAAGTTCAAGATATAACCAATGAATTAGTTGCTGTTCTCTGCAGAGTGATTGTCTTAGAGATACCTTACATGTGTTTTTCCTATCAGTTCTTTGAGCCAGCCGTGTGATAGGATTACATACGAAGCAGGCAAACCATAGAGTACTTAGATCTCCGCTGTTACTCATTAATTTGAAGGTCTTCATTTTTCTTAGTAGAGACTGTAGACCTAAGCCATACTACATGGTGGTTGTGGAACCGATGCACAGAGGAAGGGAGAAAGGAAATTTTATAAGAACCGTTAAAAACCAAAGACAGATTCTGATGTGGAAACGAAGGAGGCTAAATTACATAGTAGTATAATCTAGTATAATCAAATACTCTTTTCCTTGCAGGTTTTCATGGATTATTAGAGTGGTTTGACTTTCTAATTACTCTAGTTTTGTTAAGTTTCTGGCGTTAGAAACCTCTGTGCTAAGGCTAAGAGAAATTATCGACATGTATCTTCACATGCCCGTTACTGTGTGGATGCTATGAGGTGTCAAGGCTGTGACACAGGTGTAAAGGTTGTTAACCACAGGTACAGGCTTGTTACAGACCCTCTCTGTCTTAGACTGGATTAGTGTAAAATTCTTATTAATGAAGCTGTGTAAGGTCAGTGTCTTTCCTAGATTGCTTTCTAATAGACATGCTGTGCAGAGAAAACATCTGTCCTGAGGTTTAGCTGTACCAACAACATGCTAACATCACCGTCACTGGCAATCTGGTTGTGGGGATCATACAAAATTGTAAGATCTACCAGGTTATTAGTATAGAGGATGCAATTTATGCTGAGCCTACAAGTGTTTTGCTTTCCATCCCCGAGTGCACGAGCAGTGAGCTCTCATGTTGCTTCAGGAGCTGCTACCTTTGCTGGTAACTTCTGTCTGCGCAGCCCAAGCGCTGCAGCAGCTGCCAGGAGCAGTTGTTTAAAGCTGCTGTGATTGAGTGGCTGTGATACCTGCGGTTTCAGGGCAGCAATAAGGCATGACAAGGCACAGGCAATAAAATGATTTTAATGACTCAGTCCTTTAAAACATTATTTTTCAGCCTCTCCTAGGAATTTGTGCAATATGGCTACTAACCTGCATTAACAACAACAACAAAAAATTATGGGAAGTGCTGAAGACTTTCAGAGAAAATTGATATTGAGAAAGTGGGCTTTAAGATCTGGTGCAATGGATTGCAACATCTAATATTTGTGTGTAGTATTTTCCTTGTTTCATATCGCATGCTGCTGTCCCCTTTCCAATTCTACTATTTCTTCATTTCTTCAAGAGTGTCTATCAAGGCACTCACCCCATGCTTGCCATCATACACTTTCCCTTTTTCCTGAGTTGAACAAGTCTGTAAGGATATAATTTTTAACCATTCCCATCAGTCACCAGTTAAATTTTCACTGGTTAAATTGACTTGATGTGTTTTGATTCAGCACAGAAACATGAAGGAAAGATTTTACCTGATAGACTGGGATCTTTATCCTCAGCTTCCAAGCAAGCCAAAGTTATTAAGGTACTAAGTTAAACACAGATCTTGAAGACTCAGTTTTGCTTATTACGTTCCCCTCTGTAATGACTCTATTGAAGTTATTGGAAACATTCTTATTAAGGCAGTCTTACTAAGTCAGACTTTGTTGTGACATAAGTCAGGAAGGGCACCACAGAAGTCATTGAATTTCATGAAGTAAAATAGAGATGAAAGCAGAATCCAACCATAGCAGGGTAACACTTATAGTTGCTAAAAGCAGTTTAAACATTGTGGTGGGGTTTTCCACTACTTCTATACTCTCTCAGAGAAAATTTTTCATGTGTGTCTATGTGTGAAAAGCTGATGGAGATCAGAGTGCTGAAAGAATATTTAGATTCAAAACTTTTATAGACTTTGGCTCCTAATCTGCCATTTCCATACCTGCCAAATAGCTCTTCTCTCACATCAAAGTGAAATGTCTTTGAAAGTTCAGATTTCTTGTCTCAGGAAAACAAGTGGAAAAAACACAGGACAAAGGAGAAACTGGAAAATGAGCCTGGCTGGATCAGAAGTAATGATCATGGGAAGAATTTAAATGCTTCCAACAAAACCACATCCATGATTAGCCTATACTGATGTAGTAGAGTTAAGAGTTAATTCCCTAATAAACTGATTAAAATCAGCTGGCTCTAACACCATCCTCATGGGCGAAATATGAAACCTCATTTGATAGCTAATCAAATTAAGCATGCATCTTTTCAGGGGGTCCAGTTCAGAGTAAACCGAAGGAGAATTGAGCTTTTAAAAATAACAAATTTACTTTAGTCTGGCTGGTAATAGTAATGGAAAAGCTGGCTTGTGAAGTTAGAGACAAGAAACTCAAATCTGAAATATGATTGCCCTCTGTTGCTGAGAGTCTTAGACTGCTGTTTAGGTCCCGTGTCTACAATTACTTTTTAAACAGAGATAATTACATGAGCAGATTCTGCCCCACCCCCTGACTGGAAGTCTAGACTTAATTCATCAGAAATACAAAGATGAATGAGATGGTGCATTCAAGTTGCTGCAGTTTAGAGAGATGTCTCCTATACTTGTAAATGACCTTGTCTGTTTTGGGGGAGATAAGTCTGAGATAATACAAATTAAGTTTTAGCACTGATTAGGTATCTTGTTGAGAAATCACCTGCAAATATTTAGTCATTATACGTGAATATTCTAAAAGCTGAAGTTGAATGGAGAAATAAGTCTACCTTTATGGCTTTTAACTATCTTGAAGACTCGTGTATGGATGGTGTTATTCCTGGGGCAAGGATGTTGCCCTTTTGATATTTATTTTAGGAAGGATATAATTTTCCTGCCGATGAACAGACCTTTCAGTCTGTCACAGCCTAAAATTCATTTTCCTTATCTAGGTTCTTATGTCACAGCCATCACTATGGTGCCTTACAGAGAATAATATACAATAAACAGTAACTATTACAAATTCACCTAAAAATGATAACAGAAAAAATGGCAACAGTATATTTACCTTGAATTTTCCATAATTTGATATGTCCTTTAGAATGCACGATAAGCTTCCTTTTTCTTTTTTTCCTCATCTTTGCAAGATCAAAAGATGGGAGAGAAGGAAGCCCTGTTATCGTATGAGGCTTTTGTCCCTAGTCTGCATGCGGGAAAAACTCATCAGTGAGTTTTGAGCATCTGTAGAAGCAGTGGTCTCTGTGTTCAGCTGCATTTCTCTATTCAGAAAGATGTCTCCAAGACCATTACTTCACAGTAAACATAATTTGAGAATAAAGGGTAGGGTAGCCCCAATAGATTTGATAGGTCTCACACTGAAAGCATGAGGTACAAAGGAGTGTTTTGCATTACATATTTTGAATTTCTTGCAACTTTCAAAACACGAAGTGATCTACACTAGATATATTACAATAGAACACTAAATTCTAAATAAAGGTACTAGAGTGTTTCTTAGTACTTTGTTCCAGAACTCATAGAACCTGAATACTTCACATACACGCACTAGATATTTACTCTCTGTATTATACTTCTATACTATCAAGTTAACTTGGCACAGGGGCCAAAGCTTGATCATTTATTTACACTGAACATACGTGTGATTTAGGCCCAGGTCAACTAAAATTCTCCCAAAGGATTCTTGGGCATGGCTTGAAAGTTAACATGAACTAGGGATTTATCCTGGGAGGCAAGGGGAATGTGGGGGGAATAAATTTTCTGATAATATTAGTGTGAACAAGTTCTCTGTTGGCCTTAGGGATAGAGAATGGGTCCCAGCATAGTTTAGTTTATCAGTAGAGTTGAGGTCAAAGAAATCACACCCCACTGTGCAAGGAGTTTTACAAGGTCTGTGTTGGGAAGGAAGATTAAGGGAACGTAGCCATGAAACAACAGAAGTTTTATACTGCGGTTCAGTGAGAGAGTCTTGATTAAAAACAGCTTTAGTGAATATAGTTTAGCCTGGCATCTGAGGCATCTCACTTGCACAATCTGATTCTGAAGTTTGGGCTAGAGCGGTAGCCACATTTGTCCCCTATGTTAGATCCCAAGTCACCATTCATGCTGATACAACTCAGTTTCTTAATGTGCAGGAGGACATGATAAGGATGGTCCCTACTGAAAAGAGCAAGATGTCTTTTTGGGGGGGTTCCTTTGATATGGAGGAATACCAGGAAACATGCTCTCTGTGACCCTGGGCACCAGGGAATCACTGTGGAGGTGCCTGGGCAATGCTTCACAGTGCAGTCTAGTTCCTGCCCTGAGGGAGAGAAGAGACCAGCAAAAAACCTGCCTCGATTCCCCAGGGCTTTTGATAAGTCACTCACAACAAAGACAATTCCCTTCCCTTTCTTACTGTATAGTTAATCCCTTCTCATCTTTGAAGCTTGTAAACTACAATGTTAAATGTTAAATACTTCACTGCTTGCCTCTGAATAACCAGATGCTCTTGACTGGACCTTCATGAACTCCATGGGGATATAAGTAGGCTAGAAACATTCATGCATGTCTCTAGGCCGATGAGATAGCAGCAAGCAAGCATGGAGCTGGTTCAGTGGGTAGGCTCATGCTTCTGTGCTGCCAGTTTAACAGCCAGTGCTGGCTGTGGTTGATTGATCATAAGAGTAACAAATTACTGTGCATTTTTAACTATTCTGCATCTCCTTCTGAGGCACTAATGAATTAGCTTTTGAAACTGGTAGAAAAGCTATCTTACTAATGCTGCCAAGATTCAGACACCTATAGTATTGCAGATATATAGTGAGAGATTGCTTATTATCCTCATGTGCTGTTTGTGTCCTACTGTGTGCTAGTGAGGAATAGCTGAAGATTTATAATAAATATGTTTAAATTCATATTTTAGGACACATAATAGTCAGAAATAACAATATTAATGATTAGAGTCTCTGGTCTTCTTAATTAGAGTCTCTGGTGTTAATTACTGTGGAATTAAATTGAAGGGTAAGGAACAAAAATCCTATTACATTTTTTTGTTTGTTTTTCTTTTCCACAGCAAAAGATTCTCTCCTGAAAAAAAATCTACACAAAAGAAGATGTGTTAGAGTCCATCCTGCGGAAAATGTCTGTTGTTCTCAACATAAAGATTATCATGCCCAGACTACCTGTATCCTAGAGAATTAGCTTTGAAGGTGTCTCCTCATACAATGGTCACTGCACGGTGATCAATGAACAAGAGCTGCAGGGAAGTCTTTGCAGCAGAGACTGATGAAGTTTAGTTAAAGAGAAGGGCAAAGGGGACCTGCTCCTCTTAGATGTCTGAAAATGAAATGCCTCATCTGTATGCACTGAGCAAGAATGATTTTTGCTAGTGAGGGAATGGTTTGCCTTCAAAGAAGATGACCTTCTCTCTCTTATTCTGACATAACTGAATTAGGAGCTGTCAGCAACAGATTTAAGTAAAACAGAGTATTCACACTTAAAAAAGGCTTGATATTAAAAGTCAGCACAACTGTAAACATCTTGTTGTCTGGTTTACACATAGCAATACTGACTAAGTTGGCATTTTCTATTTTATGACGCCTCTTGTTGGTTTTGCATTTGGTTCTTAGACCATGATGTGTATTCCTGAACAGTGTCTTCTGTAGTACACAGTGTTGAACTGTCAATAGCAGCCTCCTTGGCTTGTCTCCGTTCTCTGGATATGTTCAGACTCTGGAGTCAGTGCTCTGACAGGAGAGAATCTTCTACATATTGGAAGTAGGAGGAAAGAGAAGAGATCTCCTTTATACTGGACTAGTAGGTGAACGTCAGATAAAGGTAAGTTTTTTTTTTTTTTTTTTGACATTAGATGCAGATGGCTGTTCTGCTGGGAGGGCCTGATTCTGCTCTTACTTGAGCGAGAACATACCCTAGGTAGCCCCACTAAAACAAACACAGTTGTCTGAACTTATAGCAGTGTAACCAAGAGCAAATCTTTTCCCTGTAATGAAAGTGATGGTGAAAAGAGACCCAAAGGCACCCCACTGAGAGGCCTGCGAGTCTCAGTTCCACTCCCTGGGGAGAGGAATCCTATTTGTCTAGTAATCCCAGCATTTTGCCTCCTAAAGTAGTAATCCCAATATCTCATCAAAAAATTACCAATCTATGTCCCAAGAATAATGATACCAGCAGTTCAGAGAGACTTACTAATGCATTCTACCATTTCTTTAACAATTACACTTCTATTTAAAATGGAGAGAATTATACTGCTACACAGTTTTAGAATGATAAATTGCAGGATATTAAAAGATTCTTCACTGAATGCAAACAATAGAGAACTTAATTGTTGCTCAGAGTTTCATTGTAGCATTATGGAACAATTTGAAATTCAACTTGCCTGGCTAGATTTATTTTAAGTCTGACATTTTCAGCCCTAGTTTTCACTCTTTGGGCCTCTTTTTCATTCTGACAACGCATCAATCTAATTTCTAACAGTTCTAACAGTAAAATCCTCTCTTCTAATATGATTTTTTTTCTCCATCATTTTAGATTAGGAAAAACAACACAAAGGTTTTTCATGCGTCTTGGTGCTCTAAATGCATTTATATAGGCCAGGAGCAAAATCTCTAAGTCCTGTTTGAAAATTCTTAAAGATCCATTTTGAAGTGAAAAATGCAGATTAATTGATATTTGTAATGGGAACCATTGTTTTCTCTAATATTTTCAGTGAGAACAATCTGAAGCACTTCCTTATGACTCTATCACTCCATCAGTATGATAAATTACAATCTAGACTACTAAATTAAAATGTTTCTTTTAGTAGCATATGCACTTCTTATTAAGTATATAATACTTTTTTTTCCCTACAATATGGAAATTCAAATGGTATGCTTTTTTTTCACTAACCCCAAATAGATTTCTTTTGCATTTTCATTTCCTGGAAAATTTTGAAATTTTTGCCTTTTGTTCTGCTTAGGAAGAATATATGAATGCTCCTGTGTCACTCAGCCTGTCAGGGCTGCATTGGTGCCAGAAACTCTTCTTCTCCAGCCACCTGCTGCAGGCTGCTTTCTGACAGAAAACCATAAAACTCAGGCTGAGACTTGTGCCTTTAAAGCTGAACAGTGTTTCCCCAGGGCACACGGCAACACCTGAAATAGGAGCTATACCAGTGTGACACTGAATGGCTCACAGTTTGTTACTGGAAGCAGCTCAATCCTTGTGTGTCTCCTTCCAAAAAACATTCTGGGTGGGCTTTATCTCATGCAGCCTCCCTCAGATGTGGAGCATGTGCCAGTTGCCTTGGCTTATGCAGTCAGAGGAGAGCAGCAGCCACCATCAGTGATTGACTAATCCTAAGCTAAGGGGCTGGATCTTCCTTTGGCCATGCTGTTCAGCGCATGCAGAACCTCTGGCTTTTGGATGGCTGTGTGACAGGAAGACTGTTTGCTGCACAGCCCAGGTCTGAGAGGTGACATCACCTCAAGAAGAATTTCTGAAAAATTAGACATGGCCACACAAACACTTGAATAGGCGTAATGGTGGATGGTCATCTCTGACAGAGGGGTGGACAGAGGGACCCAGTTGCTAGGATTTGGGCAGGAGTTTCCCAAACTAGTGCTTTCACTGTAAGATCCATGGAATTGTATACTTTGGTGAGAGGGCCTGATCCGGTAAATACTTAGGCATCTGAGCAACTTTAAGCACGACTGAGGTATGTAGTCCTTAAAGATCATAATCCTGACCAGGACTCTGGGCCTGTCAAACTATTTGAAGTTTTAACCATGTAACTCACAAAATCAAAATGTAGCTGAAGTTGAAAGGAACCTCAGGAGATTACCTAGTCCAACCCTCCTGCTCAGGCAAGGTCATCTAGAGCACATTGTACAGGATCATGTCCAGATGGCTTTCAAATTTCCACAAAGGAATATTCAAAGAGGAAGGAGACTCCACAACCTCTCTGGGCAACCTGTGGCAGTGCTCAGTTATCTCACAGTAAAGAAGTTTTTTCTCATGTTCATACGGAACTGCCCGTGGTTTGGTTTGTGCTCGTTACTTCTCATCCAGTCAGTGAGCACCACTGAGAAGAGTAGACCCAAATTAATGAGTTTGAATCAGTTCCCAACATATATGTTCTCTTCATCAACTGCAGTGAGTGCTAGTCAGTGCTGCAGGTGGTGGCTGAACACAGAGATGACACTGGGAATGCTGTGTGGGGCCATTTGAATGGAAGCACAGCAGGAACACTTGAACTGCCTTCTATTGGTCTGTACCTGCTCTGCCAACAGTGCATTTCACTTCTGCTGCTGATAGTCTTTCAAGGTCTTCCCCTCTATTGTATTGGATTTAGAGAAAAAGAACCAAAAAAACAAAGAATAAAAAAAGTAATCCTAATGTGCTAAGGTTATGAAGGTGTATGTAAGACAAAGGTATCATTGTCTCCCAATTCTTATAATTTACTAATGCATGCTCAGTTCTTTCAGTTGTATTTTGTCAAGCAACATGTTCTAAGGAGGTGATAGAGTAACATAATATTGTTCAGAGTCCCTAAAATCGGTAACTGGAAGCTCTGAAAAATGATCTGAAGTGACTTCAATATTACTTTAATAAAGGCATGTACCTGTTAAAGTTCAAATCACACCCAGGGAGAAGAGGAACACATGCTACAAGGCATGTGCATTAAAAATAATTAAAAGGTCTTCATAGCCCCGTAACATGGCCAAACCACTGGCAGTCAGTCTTCCCAAGTTGTTAGCTGTCTGTATCCCAAATAATATATTTCTGTTATTTAGACTTCATTCTTCTTTCTTTGTAATGAAAATCCAAGACAATTCCCTTCATGCTATCATGCCAGCAAAAACTCAGAGAGGCAAAAGCTCTGTGGTGTAGATGACAGATAATGTGTTGGATGTCCACATGGTAGATGGAGCAGTCCCATCCACAAGGGTGCTTTTGAGGTGAGACCATGTCCTGAAGGCAGCTGCATCCATAAGAGAACTGGTGTTGTCCAACCACCCATGGGCTTCACAGATGGGAGCTGCATTGGCAGCTAGAGAAGGTAGCTGTATCTGTGCGTGTTGTTGCTCAACTATTTGTGGAATTACAGATATCCAGCTAAGGAGCTACAGCAGGTGGGTTTTGTGTATTTTTACTCTGCCTTTTACCTCTGTTCTTGTGACTTATTGTTAGGTGACAAAAGTAAGAAAATTCAGAGCTGCTTTTCCCCAACACCAGACATGGTGTATGAATAAAAAATGAAAGGGGATTCTAACTAAAGGCCACTCCATCTGCTTTGCTAGATCCAACTTCTGCCTTGAGTTTTTACAGCCCACAGCTCTGGTTCCTTGTAGTAAGTTTAAAGAGATCAGATTCCCCTTAACCGCTTGCCCCCTTCTTCCTCCTCCTCTTCCTCCTGGTTATAGACACAGCTCATTTTGTTTGCATGCGCCCTCTGAGTCACCGATGATTGCATTGCCCTTCTCCACAGGAGTAAGCAATCAAAATTAGCTTGAGGCTCTTCTCAGCCCTTTAGCTTCTGACACCAGCAAATTACACTATGTATTAAAACAACATATTTTTCCCCTAAGCTCCAGGCTGGGCTTAAAGAGAATGTGGTCCAGTTCCCAATTTTATTCCACTGCTAAATAAACAATTTTATTAAAAAAAATCTAACACATAGAAAAATTTTCCATGTTATGATGAAATATTTATTTACTGTTTAGAATGCCTTAGTAAATAGAAAAGGTTTCATGGAAATCACAAAACTTTCTATAAAACCAATGTGAGCTTGCTAGCAGAATATTGAAATACAAGATTGGTGAATTAGTAACTAATTCATGCATAATAAAAGCCATATGCTTCTAGAAGTAATTAGCCTATTGTTTTGATTCAGTGTTTGCTAATAGCTTCAATAAGGACTCTTTTTTACAACCGGATCAAAATTAACATTCAGGGAAGTGACTTTCAAATAACATCAATAATGTCTGTAGTAAGAAATTCAGATTTTGTTGATGTAGATGGTCCCAAATCACTGACTTCCAGCTGAGGCTGAGAACTATTTGGTAGTTTGATTTGGGCTAAATAAGATCCTTTGCTCACTTTATAACAGAAAGATGTCATTAAAAATATTTGGCAGTGGCAAGAAGTAAACACTGAAGACATCTGCTTATTATAATTAGACTGAATTGTACTCATATGTGTAAGTGTATGGAATTTATGAAGGAAAGAGGAGGAATGAAATACTACTGCACCTTCCCGGGCTCTGCATACCAGCCAGACTGGACACTTAGCCCTGGCTGGCCTTGTGGAGAAGAGGTGGCCCAGGCCAAGCAGGGGCTCACTCATAGTGCCATTAGGTTGGTCACACTCTGCCTTATCTAGCATCATGTCTGTAGTAACGATGCTATGTGTCACAGGCAAGTGGGCTGCAGCGTTGTGGACTGAGGGGCAGCAGGAATTTTTAGGGAGTCAGAGCTTGGGTTGAAGTGTTATTGCCAAAATTTAGAAGCACTATGTTCTCAGGAATGTGTTGGACTTTTGTCCTTTTTCTGTCCTCTCTGCATCTTCTGCAATGAAAATTGTGAGCTCCTCCAAGGGTCCCTCCAAAAAGGACCTCTCTCTACCCAGCAGCCACCATTGTAGCCTGATGTGGCATACTGGAATATAAACACTCGTCCAAAATGATTTTTCCAAGGCAGGTCCTGCTTTGAGAAGAGTGAAACTAGATCCAATAAACAATTGGATTTAGGAGCATTTAACACTGAATTGCCTGTTCCAGGGAATGCAATATGGGTTCTTGGGAGGTCTGCACAGCCTCTGGGGCATCCCACGAGGTATAAAACAGTTATCATATCACCCAGGGGAGTCCTGCAGAGGAAGATAGTGAGAAATATTAAGAACAGAACTGTGCCTGAATTTAAAACTTCTTTCCTGTTGGAGTCCAGAACACAGAAAGAAGCAATAAAATGGGAACACAGCTTCACTGCAGGCAATAACCTGGAAGGCAAACATTCGGGCTCTAGTATCTCTTCTAAAAGGCCAAGGCCAAGGCAAATCCAGTTAATATTTTCATGATGGATTACAGCTTGAGGCACCTGGCAAATTCTTGAATCTAGGTGAAGTCTGGTATCTCTAGATGTAGTTAGAACTGAGCAGGACTTCTTAAACTTGGCCTCAGAAATCCCAGATTAGTCTGAATTCTTCTGTAAATGCCCTGTTACTTTATTAGATTATACCTTAAGTGCTTGCTAATACGTGTCAGACCCCTGTTCAGAACTAATAGCTATCAACTCTTCATCCCTGTCTACTTTAAAATTTGTTCAGCAAATGCACCATTACCATTTACTTATCTGAAGTTCCTCATCTGATCACAAGTGGAGGTAAAAGAGATGTAACTGAGCTAAATTTGTATTTCTCTATGCATGATTATAAAAGCCTTGTTGTCTTGTTTATTTGCAGAGTTACAGCATGACTGCTAGAAAAGCTATGGGATATAAAAAACAAAAATGATAAATGAGAGTAAACTGTAAAGGCAGTGAGTGCCTTCTACAGAAATCGTGACAAGAACTGTACAAATACGTATATGGCAAAAAAACAAACCAAACCAAAAAAAACAAAAAAACAAAAAAAACCTTATCCTTGTCCTCTAGACCAGGTTTCTGTCCTGAAGTACCTGCTTTGTAAATCTTGAGTCTTTTTGAAATCTTTACTTAACGCAGCTGAATATTCATGTAAGTGACATTTTGTTTGAATAGCTAAAAGTGCTTAGTCTCATGCATATTCTTACTGAAAACTAAGATGTTCTTTGGGACCAAGATAACTATTTTAGTATACAGCCTTAGTAGAAACAAGGCACTGTAGTTTTTATCCACTGTAACAGATGAAATAAAGACATAAAGCTTGTCTTGCCTAGTTACAGTTACCAGAGACCTGTGCCTTGTTCTCCAGCAGGATTTGATGATGTGACATGTCCTTTGAAATAGCTCTCAGACATCAAGCCCTTTTTCTTTTGCAGTGAAGTTGCAGAAACTCTGTCATTCCAACAAGGTATCAAAATCACCGTTTTTGTGACTTTTTGCTCTTTCTAAACTGAATATGCCTCTCTTTTTACAGCCTAATGTCTCTCTCCTTTCTAAGCTTCTTCTGAAACAGACTACTTACCAGCAACAAATGTATTTGGATGCTCTACCATCTTGTGCTGAAAACATAAGAAATGGCCAAGTCATGCTGGAGATAAGATATTCGTCATACTCTTTGCTCCTAAATGATCAAACTGTCAATATGGAGCCTACAGATGTTTGCCCCGAAGTAAATCCACATTAAGTCCTCTTGGGATGTTGTCAGGTAAGGAAGGAGGGTTTTGGGAGAGTTAGCAGAGAAGAACCCCCACAAAGCCTGAAGAACATCCAAACTATGCCAAGAGCCTGATTCTGGGATCGGTCACCTGGGACTGATTGCTTTGGCTTTCCTGGAGTTAGTCCCTCATTAAGCAAAGGCAAATAGATCAGAGTTAATCTCAAGTATGTTAATTTAATATAGCAGAGGTTTACATGTGAAAGCCCACTTGTGTAATACAGCAGGAATGATGATCCTACAGTGTTGAAGTGGTCCTGACACTAAGTACTTTTTGATATCCCAGTGGCTTTCTTCACTGCAATGTGATTTCATGCTTTGCATAAAGCCAAGGTGAGAGCTTGCCTTGGTTTGACTTTGGTTTGGGGATTTCTATAATGAAAAGAAGCTAAGTTAGGAAAAAATATGTTTTGCCTAAAAGTCAGAGGTTTTATCCTCGTATTTGGCAAAGTCTGATAGATTTAAAAATTGATAAGCTTAAAAATGCTGAACAGTTTCACTGCAGTTAGAGATCCACACTAAAAACAAGGGGTTATTTTTAGCAGCAAAGCACCCTTGTCTTTATTCATATGTTGCTTCACTGGAATATTAAATAGTAATTCACAATTTATACATTTTGACATCTTGCTACTCTTATCTTCATCTTCTTGTCAAAGAAAGTGTCTTAAAATCTGATCTACTTAGCATACAATATTAATACTGTGCTGAGTGTCCTTGAAATTCACCCCTTTTCTTAAATGGATGGGTCAGTTGACTAAATGGTAAATGACAGTACATTATTGGCTAATTTTCCATTCCTCGGTAGCCGAAATGTATGTTGACTTCAGGGAGGCTTTTGAAATGAGAAGTTCAGACCTCTGCATTTAAATCTGGCTATTTGAGCAGGAATCCAAATGGTACTGAACATCTCAAAACGCATGGGTGACAGGCAGTAACAAAAAATTTCAAGTCATGTATGTGACAATCACTTGTGCTATGCATTTTAAAAAACTATGAAAAATCATTTGTTGTTATTTCCATATCAGAAGGAGAGTTGTTTGTCAATAACAACAAAAAAAAGAAAGAAGAAAGGCTATTAGGTTAAATTCTGACATGTGTAAATATATATACCTCACAACTGCAGTTTTCACATAATTTAAAAGGTTTTTATTTAACTGAAATCATGATTGAATTCTTCAGGCAAATCGCTGCTCTATGGAATTTTACATAAAGGAGTAACATCAGGGATAAAGCATGGAATTTGTTTCTGTAATTTTCACAGCCTAGACTTTAACTTCATGTAAGCCTTACAGTGCACTATAAAAATCTAATTTCTCAGAAGTGTATTAACACTGAAGTAAATCCTGCACAGTTTTAGACAGTGCTTCTACTAGATTAATCAAAATTTTTGTCTCCTTTCTTAATTCTGGGTATATAAAATAGGCAATGAAACTGAAAGCTGTTATTAAACCTCTAAATAATTTAGGAATGAAGTATTTTAGAGTGTGGTTTAAATGAGATAATTAAGTATTTGAAAGGTTGCTCCAGGGCTAGACCTTACTAAGGGTTTTGAAATTTTTTTTTTTTTTTTTGTACAGAACTGTAGCATAAGCAAGTCATCAAATATGGACAAAGCGATGGGCTGCTGATAAGCTTTGTGTTTCGACTTAGCTAATTCTTTTGCCGCATAATTCTCCAAAACCAAACAGAGTGAGGGAAGAAATGGATATTTGTGGCGGGGGCGGGGAGGAAAAGGAGACTTTGTCAGCTGAATCGGGAGAAAGATGACAAAGTAATAAATGCAAAATTTAGAGCTATATCCTGTATAACAAGCAGCATGTTATCTGTGTTCCCCCGAGTCCTCATCCAGCCAGCAAAGATACAATTTGGGGGCACAATATAGACATATATATATACATGGTGGATGGGGTCTGACTGTTCAGCTAGTGCCAAAACTAGGACTATCAAAATATGCAGTAGAAAACAATTCAAAACATTTTATAGACAGTTTCAATGGGGTTAACTACCTATCCGTGAGCAAGCTGCCTTGTCCAGGACTTTGTGTCCAGTTTGCTGTCCTGCACTAGCCAAATGAGGGATGTGACACAAACCTTTGGATTACTACTTTTAGCATACTTTTTTTCTGCCTGCACATTTCTAGGTCGGAAGCACATGAAAATATGAGTATTTAATTAGTAGAGAAAGCATTATAAAAAAATCAAGAGCCAATACAACTGGCAAGTAGATGCAGCAAGTATTTTAGTTGCTTGATGGTCATTTGCAAGCATTAAAAATCCCATCTGAGCCTCCAAAATGAAGAGATTTTATTTTAAAAACACCAAGTGATTTTTATTTTTTTATGTATATGTTAGGATTACACCTTCTACATTAAACTTTACTCATATTTTTATTTTTTTCTCAAAACTTTTCTTTAAAAGTGCAAGCTTGTACTCCTTTGCAGTTTCTGTATTTCATCATTGGGGACCTTCTGAGAAACGCTAAATTACAAGGTTCATGACAGAATCATAAGAGTTGGCAAGATTCATGGAGGCTTTCCTTTTCACACTGATCAAATGGCCTGGCTGGAAAGAAAACAGCATGTTTCTTTTCTTGAGACTTAACTGGGTAGATGGAGCTGACCTTACAAGAAAAATAGTACAAAATAACAAGAAAATGCACAGCAAATCTTCCCATCTTGCAATTCATCTGAGTTCTCTAGCCATCAAAAGAAGTTCATCATTTTTGCTTAAAAAAAAATCTATTTGTTCTGGAATTACTCCTCAGAGGAATCTCTTACATGTTCCCACACCTGGAATTGGAGCTGACCTTGCCCACCCCCTTCCCCACCTAACCCCAACTAGCCCATGACTGGGATGTACTTCTAGAAACTTATTGGCATTTCTGTGATGGTGGCCAAGCAATCAAAGCTGAAGCAAGGCATTGACTTACAGGGTCATCCGCAGGGTGCAACTGCACCATCATTATTTTTCAGAAAAGATGTCAAAGAAAGAAAATATCTAGCTCTGTATTGTGGAGGATATCAAACGCTGTGGTTCTGTCACTCCTAAAGCTACTTACAACTTTAGAGATCAATGTTGTGCCAATAAAATTAATGGGGATTTTGTTATTGCCAGAAGAGAGCGCCTTCCAAAGCAACACACTTAATTCTACTCTGCAGCCTGGTTTAATTTTTAATGAGAAAATGGGAATAGGCAGAACAAGAAGTGTTCCACGAGTCCCAGATCTTCAATAAATGTGGCATAATGGTAGAGCTAAAATTAATGCTATTTTTTACAAACTGAATAAGATGGTGAAAGTCTGAGCAGTGTTTGCTTTGTCATGCACTGCAGTTGAACTTCTTTCTTCTTCCTGCTCATTTGGATTTACAGGATGCCTGAGTTTCAAATTCATGAGCATTATTATCCCGAGAAAAAGGCACAAAGATGCTGAAGAGTCAAGCCGGAATGATGCTGATCTTCTAGAAATACAGTGACCTCCATGTATGGTTTAGTCCATGTTCCAAGAAGCCATGTTCACTTTGACACACACAACCACGGGTACCTGGCAAAGCAGATAGAGCAGCCTATGTGGAAAATGTGCCTGCTAACAAATTTGCATTGGGTAGCACTTATAGCATGACATTGTACTTTGAATCATATCTCACAGTACAGGAGGTAAAGTTTGAGGTGTCACTTTAACTACAATCCTGGCAAACATCCAAGAAGCAGATCCAATTTAGTGTCTAGGAAGCATCTTCAGATAGTGGTAGATCTGAAAATAAACAAAAAGCCTCCAAGTTCATTATATTTTTCAAGATAGAAAAGACTGTCAGTCTCAAGGAATGTTTGGAAAGACCTAAATCATCCTTTTTCTGTTGTTCAGTCATCATTGCATATGGATATGAAAGCTATTCTTTCTGGAAATATTCTTTTTGGAATTCCTTTTATCTGGTGTATTTTTACCAATAACTGCCTGATATCAATATGCCAACTTCAAGTATTTTGAGAAAATACTCAAAACTTGGTTGACGAATATTGAATTAAGCTGTCAGCAAACAAATATTTTTGCCTAGCCTAGATACCCAGTTCCTAAATGTTATTACTGAAGCTTGTGTTTCATCAGCAGTCTTGATTATGAAAAGTATGCCTAGAAGACACTGTATTTTTAACCAAAAAGTGATGATCTTTCTTCTACCTGTTATGATTACAATTCTGGCCTCTCCTACCCCTGGAAATCAAAACTAATGACTACCTCCTCTGGGATTGTCTAAAAAAGTGAATGAAGGCTGCCGGAGCCTGGGGGCATAGAGAGATCTTTCTTTTAAATTCATATGCAAAAGTGAAAAGGAAACTGATTCATATACTTAATGGAACTTCAGGCATAATTCACAGCAGAAGCAAAGCTCTCAGTGGAGCATTGCCTATTTCATGTCCTTATGGGGCCTTTGTCCCATCCTCTCTGAAAGTGAATTTCCCTCAGAGTCTACTGTGCTCCATCTGTGGTGCTTTGGAGTCAATTAAGGAAAACAGGCACTTTCAAAGTACTATTCAACGTACTACTCAGCGTACTATCACCTGAACTATTTGGCTGTTACTTTAAGGGAAGGGGGAACATGTCCTTGGATAGCTTCGGTTGCAGACATCAACACCCGATTGGCTGAATTCTGCCCTCAGTATTTCAGTTTTTGATATTTCTCCTAACGATCCATTGAGAAATAGGAAATTTCCAGTTTTGTAAGGTACATAAAAGTAATTTATCCAGGATCTGAAAAGATGTGACTGAACAAGGAGCATGCCTGGTTTCCTGGATCCCAGTCCTATCCTGCAAAGCCATATAGCTACTCATCTTCATACATGTTCTGTTCATTTTTGTGCCCCAGGAGCATGTCCAGCCCAAGCTCTCAGGGCAGCTCATGGTATTTCATACCATCAACCAGATCTTGTAATTTTCTTTAGCCAAGTGATCTTATTATTAAGAGACAGGATTTGCCTGGGAAAAGCAGAAGCTAGATAGATCCTAGGTCCCCTGCTCCTCCTGTAAGTGTTCTCACTTCAGGGGTGCTATGCCAAGTGCCAAAGGCCGACAACACAGAGGATCTCCACATCTTGTGAGCCTGGAGACACCAAGCATGCGGTTCTGAATCAGTAGAGTAAGGCAGGAATGCACATGCTTTTGGGATATTTCACTGCACTAAGGACCCTCCGATGCAGCTGCTTCATTGACTGCCTCTAGGCAGCACTTGAGTGTCTCCATGGGGAACCCACGTCCCGTTCGCCATCCTGGAGCAAAGTACTCGAATTACAGGTATTCAGGCACATGCATTAGGCAAAGAACTTGGTGTCCTAGGGGACTACTGATGCTCTGGCTGACCACATACCCCAGAGGGCAGAGTTATGTCCTCACCTGCTGTGCAAACACATCCATTTGCACTGCTGTCTGCAGTGGGGCTATTAAAAGACCTTATGAGAACTTGCTTTACCTACTTGCTTTTGCCTTTTGTTATGTGATAAATTTCTGACCTTTCATTATTACCACCTCCTGACTACAGTAATGACAGAGAGAAGCTAAAGAAAGACCAGAGGCAGCTGTCTGTCTCTGACTTTTTTCGTTCTTTTATATGTGACACCTGTGTGCTGGCTGCAAGAGCAATGAATGTGTCCTTAGCTGGCTCATGAGGGCCTCCTGTGAGGGCAGCCCATGCGCTGGTCTCACTGCGGGCTCAGATGCCCTGCTCTCTCTACACCTGCCTCAAGGAGCTCCCTTCCCAGAGCTGTCTCAAGAGTGCAACAGGCAGCAGCACTAAAGCGTTTCAAGAGCCAAGAGCAATGGCTATGGGAGAACAGAATGGTGCTTGAGTATTAAGCAGAGGTTGGGATCATGCATATATAACAGAGAGGCTCTAAAGGTGCTTCCAATAATTTATTGTTGTCTGCTTCATAGGATAAAATATGAGATGCTTTCTATTTGCTAATAAATTCTTCTTAATGGGTTTACACTGCAGCAAAGAAGATATAGGCTAAACACATAGGGAAAAGTTCCCAAGGATAAGGAGAGCTAACCACTCTAACAATTAGCTAGGGAGGCTATATATTTTTTCATGGGAGCTGAAAAAATAAATTGGACTAGCATCCCTCAGAAGAGGCTTGGGAACAGTTGATCCTGCTGGGACATGGGCTTGGTTTCGATGTCCTCTGTTGCTCTCTTTTGTAGTAATACAATTGTCTGGTGCAGCTGGTGTAGCCACCAGCTACCAAGCTGCCAGCGCTGCTCCAATCATGCATCCTCAGCATGGAGACTCCAGGAGAATAGGCTGGGGATGACTGGAAAATCCTAAGGAAAGGATGCCAGCAATCAAGGACAGAAGCTATACAGGGATAAAAACTGACTGAAATCAGCTTTATTTGAAACTCCCCCAAACAAGCACACTTCCAGAACCACCGCACTTTCTGAAAAGATGCACTTTCATATTTATTATTTTCTCCATACCTCCAGATTAGAAAAAGGCTTTATGACTGCTGTCTTCTGGGGGCTGTTTCTCAGCAAGTACCCTTGAGCACCATGATGCCATAGAATGGCTGTGTGTCAGGTCCCCAAAAGGTGAGTTTCTCAGCAATCCTCGAGAATGCAGAAATGTCAAGATGATAGAAGCGAATTGACTGCATTGACTGCAAACATATTTTTAAGTAAGTTACTTGTTAAAAAAAATCCAGTTCTAATTGCAGCAGACAGAAGATACTTGTCTAATTTCTGAGAAAAAGGCTTTCCGATCTGTAGATTTTATGTTCTTCAAGGAACACTCTGAAATATTCTGATATTTACTAAGTAAATTTCTGCAAAGACAGATGGATAAACTGTTGGAAATGTAGGTTGGCATTATGGTTTGTGTGATTCTCAATAACAATTATGCAAGAATAAGGGGAAAAATGACCACAAAACAAGCTGGTACAAGCACATGGTTTATTTAACCTGTTTTATGTTTTTAAGACATTCCTATTACAGGACTGGACCCATAATTTTAATTGTGAAGTATGTCACTGCTAGCAGTCTCTTCCTCTACAATCTGGTGCCTGTTACTGCTGACATCAAACCACATGCAGAGGGACTATTTTTTGTGACATGCATATGCTGGTGATGGAGAAGCAGAAAGAGGAGATTGCCAAGCCACACTAGACCTGAACACAGAGAAAGTGCCCTTGAGACAAATCCTGGGGAGCTCTTGGATCCAGGAACCAGCTGAAGGGAGCTCAAAACCAGGAGCAAAGACAGTTGCTGCCTGATTCCTGCTGTCCTTGGAAAAGCACACGTGTGCTCACATGGAAAGAGGAGCCCTTGAATGCAAGCAGGAGGCAAAGACAGGGGAGATTCCACCTGCTGTTTCCCCTCTTAGCAGACACAGATTTTTAACCAATCACTTGGTCTAAAAGAACAGGTTGGTTTAAAAAGCTAGAAAAATGACTTAGTATTGAATGTCAGCTCCTGTTGCCCTGTAAAACCCACTCTTCTTTGGAGATGTTTTCCTCCTGGAACCAGACTCAGCAACTAACTAGTACTCACAACTGAATTTCATGAGAATCAAGACCCTCCTTCCGCATGGAAAATGTCCTGATTTTCATCATGATGTTTTTGGATCATTACGGCAATGGCAGCACAGTCTGTGTTTCTTAGTGCTTTCTATGTTTCCACTCCATAGGTCTCCAGCTTTAGCAGGTCACTGTGATGCTTGCCAGCACCAAACTCACGCGAGGCTGTGCCAAACAACGGGAATTTAAATCATCTGCCTGGCACTTATCCTGTCCAAGGGCTTCTGCACCAGCTCGGGTGACGGCCGTGAGTGACACTGCAGCTGCAACCTGACAAGATTTACAGCACGGCACAAGCCCAGGCTCCCCTTGCCTGGTCTGCAGAAGGAATCCTACTCACCTCGTCTGTGTCAGGCATTTGACACATATCCCTGTCTCATGAGAATGGAGTGTCTCTCGGAGTACATTGTGGGGAAGTAGCTTCAGTCAGAGGTAATAGGAAATGAATGATTTATGCAGGTTGTGTGCTGGGGAAGAGGGAAGAAGATAGAAAAGTGAGCTCAAAGGAGCATGTGACCTAGGGCCATGAAGGTGCAAAGACTTCCATGGGCTCAGTATTGGTGAGGAAAGTTAAGGCTGCCCTGAAGTCTGTAGAACTGTAAAAAGCATTCCCATATACTTTCCCAGGAGTTAGAAAAGACTGTTTCACTGCTATTATAGAAGTGAAGTATCAGAAAAAATGTCAAGGAAACAACCCTGAAGGAAACTGGCTTGGCACAACCTGTCAGGGAGCGGGGTGCTCAGAGCCCGCACCGTCTGCATGAGGGGGATGCAAACTGTGCGTGATCGGTGCAGTCCTCCGGCAGCACCAGCCTCTTCCCACTGACTACAGAGGCAGTCAAGGGTGACTATGCTCCTCACTGACATACCTCACGTTCACACCTAAATGCCAGTAGGACAAATCTGTGCCCAAGTGTCTGAAAAGCACTGCATGGCTCAGAAAGAAACCCATGGAATAAAAACACTACAAATCCTGAAACATTCCTGCTGCTCTTAAAATTGCTTTTAAAAACGTCTAAATGGCAAGGAGAATGAACTTCTTTAATTAGTGAATATAATCCTTTAGATTTGAGAAGCTTTAAAACATAACAGGGTTTTGCAGGATGGGTTTTACAGACATAATCTGCATCCCCAAGGCATCTGTGAATGGTAAAAATTGTCCTGAGACACTGGTATCTGCTGGGTTTCCAGGTTTCAAAAACTCAGTCATTTCTAGGACTCAGCTGCAGAAGAGCCTTGCTTGGCTTTCCTAGGTGGGAGAAGTCTTCCCTCTGCAGCAGTCGCTCCATGGTCTCAGCCCTTGTCTCTCCCTGTGGCAGAGGCAGTGACGGTGGCACTGGAGCTACCGGAGAGCTTTGCCACCTCCTGCAGAGCAGCTTTGCCACCCGCTGCCCAGGGTCAGGCACGCGAGGCTCCCCAGCAAAGCCCTTGCAACAGCTGCTGAGTCTGTGTCAAAGCCCCACCAATGTGACCTTGCTATAAAAACAGAGGGCTTGTTTACAGTGCTGTTTGGATGCTTGTCATTCCAGGTAAGAACAAATATATCGTGCTGATGGATAATCTCTTGGACATGAGGTGCCTCATGCTGCACAAGGACAAGAATAAAACAGAATAAATCCTCTTGTCTCCTCTCAGATCCATTCTGCCCAAAGATTTCCTCAGAAATGGCACTGGTAGTGATTTAATTTTAACTTTTAGACTTACAGGATATGCCATAGCATGTGTGTTACGGGGGAGATCTGGTCAGAAACTCAGGCAGCTACAGCCAAGGCCTGCCCACCTCCCTACACTGCTATGAAGAAGCCCCTAAGCCAGCGAGTGTTTTGGTATAGTCACCCCATGGCCATGGATAGGACTCCCAGGCCGTAAGGCAACTGCTTATAGATTAGGCAGGCTGGGATTTAGGAACAGGATGTTCTCAGTGAGCAGATCAAGCCACCCACTACTGGAGATACCACATTTCTCCGGGCATCTCCACACAAGGTGGCAATGCTCCAACCTGGCACCTGAGGAGCTCCAGCGCACAGGACTCTGCTAGGTGCCACCTCCAGCACTGCCTGAGAGCCTGGCGGCCCATGTGGGAGAGGCAAGGCAACAAAAAGCATCCCAGCAGCAGGCATGTGAGCGCCTATGGCCACGAACCTTCATCAGGGAATCTTCATCAGGAAGCACATCTGTGGAACAGAAAATCTGCAGAGGTGGGAAGAGAAAGATCTGTGAAGAAACCCTATGGCAGCATCTCAGAGTCTAGTATGTACAGATATACATTAGCATGTACACAGATGCAGGTATTTCCAAAGAAGAGAGGTAAATGATTGTTGTAAAGCACATAAAATGACATAGAATAAACATAAGTAACATAAAACAGAACTTCATAAAAATGCCATGCTTATGAATAGGAGCAGCATGTAGGATTACGTTTCTGTCAGATAGCGAGTGTGTAATTAGCTGTGGCTATACACGATCAGACTGTCTACCTCTATTGCTTAGGTAGGCATGACAGTATATATAGAGTATAGGCTATACATATATATATATGTGTAGGCTATAGTATAGCATATATTGAAAACCTACTGCTGCCTAGCCAGGGAGATGTTGATGAGGCAGCTGCAGGTATCTGATAACTAAGCAATGCACAGAGGGCAACACTGCAGTGAGTGACTTGAAACCCAGAAATGATCTCTGCAAGCAACTATGAGGCAAGTAGTTGTGCATAAATATTAACAGTGTTCACCGCAGTGCACCAAAAACTAAGCGTTCAGACTATATCCGCTAGACGGTGCATCTGTAATGTGATAGTCTGCAAACCATAACCCCTTGAACAGCCTGTTCTCATTTTTATTCTCCATAAACTTGCCACTGTGGATGGAGACTGCAGGAACATGGTGGGGGCACCTCTGCACTCCCCAAAACCTGAGCTGGGGGCTTCCATGCAGCTCACATGCAGACCCGTGTGCACGTGTGTGCACAAAAGACAGCAGGAGCTTCCAAACCATAACACAAATACAGCTGAGGAAGGTGCTTTATAAAGTGAGGAGGAAGGCTTTGCCCTTCATGCGTATTCCAGTCTCCCACATTGCACAATCTCAGTGCTCTGGCTGCTTGACTCCCCCTCCCTCCTACTATTCCAGCTGGGAACACGGGCTGTCAGCAGGGATACAGATACACACAAGATCCATTGCCAGCACAAGGAAGCACAAGAAAAATGTGCATCACTCATAGTGTGCATCACCACCTCATCACCAAGCTTTGCCTTGGGTGATTTCTGATGATTTAGCCCACATTGCCTCCCTCCCTCTTGTACCATGGATGCTTCCTATGGCACTTTTGATTTTAGTTTGAAGCATCTGAAAGTACATTTTATCCAGTATCTGGAAGATGAGTATATCAGCCTCCACAGCAAATGGCATATAGTTCAGTTTTCCTGAAGAGTGTCAAAATATGGTTGTGACCACGTATCAAAGTAACAGTTGTTTAAACATGAAATGGAGCAGCAAGTTGCTCAGGTAGTACCTGCCATGGTTTGGTGTTACTGCCTAGACACAACTGAAAATGAAAGTCATTTTTCTTTTCTATAGAAACACATCAAAACTTAACACCCTATTTTATAGGCTCAGACATAATCCAAAAGGAGGCAGATGCAAAACCATGGATAATATAATGAAATCTCCATAGCGTTTAGTGGTGAAGAGGAATATTTAGCTCCTTATGCTCTGCAGGAAAAAGAGCATCAAAAAAAAAAAAAAAAAAAAAAANGTTATTACCAAGTCAGTGGACTCAGAGAAATAAGACAAAATATCCTTACAAGTCTGCTGAAAATAAATAGCTTATCTGTGTCCTTCTCCCCAACCATGCAGAGGATGATACTGTTTGGAGTCTTAAAATCATTCTCTTAACTGTTAATTTAAAAGCCAAAGAGAATCCCTGGGAATCCAGAAATCCATATGTGGCAATTCATAAAGCATTTGTAAGTGTAAGACACTGAAAAATAGTTTTGAAAGTCAGGGCAAAAAGAGAAATCCAAAAGATCAGAAATAAAATTAATCTTTAACTCTCAGGATGACAGAGAGATGCTGTTCTGTGATTTAGTATCCTTACCTGTATAAAGAGAAAATTGCCCTGATCAACCTGATTGTTTTAAGTACAAAAGCAGACACACTCTATTAGCAGTCCATGAAAGTTTTGATAAAATGCATTTCACTAGAAAGTATTACCCAAATTGGCACATATTGGATTAATCTTGCTTCCAAGGAAAGCTACGACTGCTTAAACCACTGAATTCAGTCAGGGTAGCTTTGCTCTACGTCCTGCTCTTTGTCCTTATTTCACTATACCTTTCTACACTTATGTAAGTTGTTAAAATGATTCAAACATTTGGTTTGTAAGGTTTTACAGAGTCACTGTCATTGCTGTGATTTTTTGTAAACCTAAAGATTTCCTTCTTCCCCAGGTAGTTTTTTTATGTCTCCAGCTCAGAGGAAACGTTTTCAAGGCAGTTCTGCCACTTTGCTGTGCGACCGCTCAGCCTGCACCGCTACCTGCTGCACGCAAAGTGAGGGCAAACTGTTTATTCAAACTTTGTCTCAGGCTTCTGAACTTTTTAGGCAGTTTCTCACTAGCTTTCCCATTATTAGGAAGGTTGCAATTACTAAGGGCAACCTTTGTTATGACATGAAAAGAAGCGCTCCAACTACTGTGCTAAACATTAGATGTTCACCTGAGTGATAAAACACTATAATCAAGTGCCGTGACTATCTCTTTCAACCAACCTTTGCATATTTAGGTGCTAAAATTTCAAGTAACCTTGTATTTATTAGGGCACAGCATAGGCTTGAGAAATGAATGTATTCTTTTGCACATATTTAGAAGAAGAAAAAGCTGAATAACCATTTTTGTGCATCATGTTCTTCTTAAACTGGCATATGTTCGCATTAATAATAGTTGTAAAAACATGAATACTGCTATTCTCAAGACAAAGTGTTTCGTTGCATGTGGTGAACAGGTGCAAAGTTTTAAGCAATAGGCTTTTTTTTAGGTAAACATAAAAGTCCACATCACACTCAGGCATTGCACACAGGTGTAATATTCACCTGGTCTCACCTTTCTAACTCCTTGCAAATATGCAGGTGCAAACTCTCAGAATTTCATAGTGATCTTTTTGTGAATCTGGAGATGTGTTTACTCCAATCTGCTTTTTGCCCTTCTAAGAAACAAGATCTAGCCCAGATGTTAGTCACCCAGTTCCCTCTAGTGTAAATGGAGGTACCTCTAGGAGAAGATTTCACCTTTGTGAAGGTGAAATCTTTGGCCATTTATTTTAGGATAAATTAATAGCTCTCCAGAGCTATTTTTACATGGCTGCAGCTTTTCGACATGACTCTCAGAAGTGGCATTTGTCAAACACACCTTCAGGAATAAGAGGATTGCTTTTAACTGAAAGAGAGAGAAAATAAAAGGTATTTATAGGCAATTTGTTTTAAAAAATACTTTAGCATCTGAATCCTGAAGGCCGAAATATTGGAAAACACATAATCCTTAAACCAGTCTCACTAGTCTCTGGTATCTTCCACTGCAGTCTTTGACTACATTTCTTAATGTCACCAACAGAAGTTTCCTTCCCATCTTTGGAAAGATCATTTCCACAATATTCTGTTACATAGCTCTGTAAAGTGCTTTTGTGGAAGCCCTCCACTTCCTCATCAAGAGCTGTAAATTGCATAAGATCCTGATATAAATTTGTGTTTCTCTTAAATGTTGTGTGAATCCGCAGCAGGTGTAGGTTCCCCCACCAAGGTATGTGAGAAATATGAAACATGGGTCACTATCTGAACCTTCAACCCACAGCAGAGATTTTAGCACACAACCCTCTCTGGGAACCATATAATCATTATACTTGTGTCTTTCTCCTCAGCAGTGCATCATGGATTAAGATATACCTCTTTTTAAAATTTATTTTTAATTTTATTCAGTGGCCCAACTTTGCAGCATTTCAAGGATTTTGCCCCAGTAGAGCAACAAGTGGAAGTAATGCCATACAAGACAGTTACTGGCCTTGTTGAAATTGATAATTCTTTTCCAATAGACTGCATGCATAGGTATTTGCATGACAGTGTGGAAGACTATTGTGGAGACTAGCTCATACTCTAATGATCAAACAGGTTGAGATCTGGAGGTGTCTGATCTCTAAATTATTATTTTACCTCAAAAAAAGATTTACTAGAAGTAAAGATGTCTTTCTTATTGATTCCAGGAAACCTTCTCTGTGTCTTTCTATTAGACGCTGCAAGCTCTATGGAGCAGAAATATTGCATCTTGTGTAAGTAATCGTGTCTTCGGGGATCACAAAGTAGATAAAAAATAATAATAGCAATAATGACATTAAAGTGGCTATGTAAAGCTGCAGTGTTGCAGTTTGCCCCATTTAAAAACAGAAGAATTCACGTTTGTGAAAACACAAGTCCCATACATTTCATTTAGACTTTCTGAGGAACTGAGACATTTTTACATTAATATCCTAATGATTACGGTACTATCTCCAATGTTGAACTTTGGTTACAGTTCAAAATATATTATTCTCTGTGTTGATCTGCTAAATAAATGCATGAATTAAAATGATTCAGAGATCTAAATATAGAAATATCAAATGCTATGAGAAAGATTGTTTTGACAGTCTTAGTTTGCTTGCAGAAGCTTTTTCAGTCATTACTGCTAAAAAAGACAATATTTTTCTCAAGGCTCTGTTACAGCACATGTTCTGTTATCAGAGCCTAAGTAACATGTATATGATACATCCAATACATGACAGTCACTGTCTCTGATCTATCCATAATGTAATACATATCTGGGACTAGTTTGATCATTGGTAAGATGTTTGACCTCATGAGTAAAAATCTAGCATTATCTTACCATCCTACAGGAGATATAAAAATATTGTATATTCACAGGTGATTTATACATATCTGAAATCAATCTTCAAAAATGCCATGAGTATAAAATAAGCAGTTATTTGGTTAATCAGTTTACTTCTGTCAGTGTAATTTAGAAAGTTCAGGCCGACTCAAAGATTCATCCTTGCCCTCACATTCTGTAAATTCCTGTAGTTTCATCTATCAGTGATGCAGAGAGAGGGAAAAAAAAAAAAAAGAAAAAACCCAACAACTCCAGAAATGATTGAAAGAATTGCCAATCCAGTAACTAAAGAAATAAAGCTCATCAAGATTAGATACAGTTCAGGGCTTAGTAGGCAATATTGACATCATACAGTCTAAACAGTTCAAAAGATGAAGACACATCTTTGTTTTCACAAGGCAAATTTGAGTTCTCTATAAACAAATAATTGCTAGGACGACTTGTCTATTAAACTATTTTTTTCCATGTCTTGACCCATAAATCACTCTTCCTGCATAAAAGCTTCTTCTTTTCCATATACAAAACATATCTTCATGGTTGCAATTTATGGATTTACCAAATTAGCTCCAAGTGATCTGTGTCCTCATGACCTGTTATAATGATCTGCATTATAACTAACTGTTATGAACATTTTCCCAGTCTTACAGCTAATATTTTCTATCCATTTTTTTTTTCTTAGAGATATCAATGCAGTTTCGTGACTGGTTTAACTCAATAATTAAGTTCCTTTTGGGTTAAAAGTTACTGACAGCACATGACATCCAGCATCACTAATTCACAGAAATGTGTATTTATCCTTTAACTTTATGGGATAAATTGTTTTCCCTTAATATTGCTGTTATTTTGACATGGCTCCTAAAAGTGGGTCGAAGCCATGAATACTATGTTCAGCAAACTTGGCACTGGAAATCTTTCAAGTAGCACTGGAACATGTTTCTCTTATTTTCTCAGCAAGCAATCAAGAAAAAATACTTCTTTTTTTTTTCAGATTTTCACTGACCAGTAAAAAAAATACAAAGGGGTAGAGCCAAAGATAACAAAAGAATTATAAGAATTGTAGCCTCATTAGTATCTGCAATCATGATGCAAGCAAGTTTTCTACTCTCAGGTGGGTACTTCATAAATGAAGTAGGTGACTGCAGGCTCCAGAGAATCATTTCTAAATTACCCTTTCCTCTCCTGTTCTGTGAGCAAATAAGAACATAAGGTTAAAAAAACAAACAAACAAACAAAAACAACAAAAAAACAGAATTCTTTATGTTGTAATATAGAATCATAGAAGGCCTAAGGTTGG
>VWPW01006125.1:0-11301 GCA_013389825.1 Crypturellus undulatus
CTCAAGCAAACAGCTTTTCCAGCTCCGGCATAATGTAAATTGTCGACACGAGCACCAAGTGCTTTGGTGACCTTCCTCCAGTTTAAAGCTCGTAATTCTTAACCCAGCCCCGACAGAACTCTTCTGACTAGCATTGCTAAAAACAAGCCAAGACGACCAAGCAAACCAAGAGCAATGCAATTTCAAAATCGCAGCGTTAAACCTGGTGAACACTGACGCACCACAGAAGTAACTGGCACTACCCAGTGCAAAACTCCGTCACTCCAGTATCTCTTTAGCTTGGAGGCAGAAGATACCACTTGCCTGCTTTTGGTTTAGCCCAGCGCTGCTCGGCATGGCCGCTCAAGGTCAGGGCGATGGCTTTTGGCGATGGGGCTGCCCACCAAGGACGGCCAGTCGACAGCACCTACAGAGGCAGCACCGCAAGCAGCGACGCGGGGGACATCAGCACCTCACAAGCCCTCACACGCGTGGGCGGGCGCCAAGCAAAGTGCCACCTCACAGGAGACTGCGGCCTTGTGGCTGCAGAGCAGGACACTCACCCTACATCTCTGCGTAGGGTCTCTGTAAAAGGCGCTGCCAAAACGGGGGCCCACGCGCCATGTCGAACGCCTCTCCTCGCACGTGCTGCCGTCACGCTCTTGGCCTCTCCTCTCCACTTCACAGCTGACAAGTTATTTCCAGAAGTCGCTCACTCCCAAAGGAAAAAGCGAGGGTAGGGGAAGAGGATGGTTGCGATTATTTAATTAAATAGCATGTAAACAACTGTTTTTCATCAGGAAAAAGACCAAATAGGCACCTTGCTAAGCCTTTTCACATGCACTATGCTTATATATATTTGTATACACACACACACACATATATAAAGAAACCCTGTGATGCACCCTTCCCTTTGTGAGTGAACCTTTTGCTTCTGCCTAGTGCTATATGTAATGCTATAGACGATACAGCTCTCCGACTTTATTTACTGAGCTACGGAGCTAGAAGTTTCTCCCATTGTACTGATTTATTTGTAGTTCCCTGGCTTTATTTACTTTTAGCTCTTTAACTCTGCTTCTTCCAGCTTCCGTGACTGCTATATTACTAATCCTTTATAAATGCAAAATGTCAGCTTCCCAATGTCATCTGGATTTCTACGGAAGAGAACTGGAGGAGTGCAGAGATTCAGCACAGGTAGTGTAACCAGAAAAAGGCAATTCTGAGGGAATAACTGAATGCTGATCTATTAAAAACATGAAATGCTCCCCAGTACCAAAAGCTAAGCAGTCGCTGGCGATATGCCTAGCCATTTTGGATGTTGTGCATCTGTCAAATAAATCCAAGATCCAGATGCAAAATCTATCAAATGATGACATTCTGCTGGTGCCTTTCAGTCCACAAGCTACTGAGTAGGACACAGCGAAGTCTCAATATCACGTTTCTTAATCAGAGATACTATTTCTGGCAGCTGTGTTTTTTAGAGAAAAGTTAATTTTTGTATCTTTCAGTTCATCACATTGGTGACATGTATACATATATATATTTAAGAAGGTGCTAAGAGGAGATCCCTCTCAAATCACAGTGAACAACTGATCATTGATGTGGTATCATCTTTCAAAATAATCATCAAAGAGGGAACGGGATGGGTATGACTGTGTTAAGATGTGTATGAATGAAGATAATCAAGTTTTGTCTATTGTTCACAAACTAAAAGGAAGGCAACATTCCACAGCATAAAATGCATTATAGAATGAAGACACACAGTCCAGGTTGTGCCATCGTCCCTCATCAGGGAACACAGGACAGATGACTCACTGAAGCCAGACTGACTGTGAGTACTTTGTACTTCATTTCAGATCTGCTTTAGCCCAAGTCGCAGAGCTCTATTGGACTTGCCAATGTTGCAGATCCCAAACGGTGCTCCCAGTGCACCCACAGTTCCTCCATCCTCAGTGCAGCCAGCCTAACGCACACCTAACCTACTGCACACGTGTTACATAACCGGTCTGGGCATACTGATTTCTCCTACACCTGCTTTGCTGGATTCAGAGGACCTTCTATCACTCATTAGCAACATATTAGCTAACACTAGGGCCTTTTCCTTCTTTGGTAGCAACATGAACTAAGCACATATATTAAAAGTATACTTCATTGGGAATTTTGCTTTAAGCCACAGGGTGTTTCACTGCTTGCTCTGCTTGTCAGACAGCCTGCGCTGAATTTTCTGATGGCCACATCGTACCCTAATATACCCTGCTCTAATGCTACTGGTGCTCTTGCCAGCACGTTATTTGTCCTGTCGCTCTGGAAGGGCAGCACTAGTGCCCGCCTCTCCTGGCGGAGCAGGGTATGTTGTGAGGGCAGCTAGGGCATGGGCAGCAATGGGGATGGCCTGTCCCGAGGCTTCAGGAAACACTCACACAACACTGATGCTCACTACATTGAAGACCTATTATCTGGAATTATATTTGTTACTGTCCCTCTGATGGTGGCAGGCGCAGACACATGGTCTCCGTTTGCCCCATACGAGGTCGTCCAAGGGATGTGTGATATGCAGGGTGAGCTTGTTACAACAAGCGCCCTCAACAACAGTGCCCACAACATTCACACTGTTGCACAATAGATCTGTGTCTCTCAAAGTACCACAATTATCTGGCGAGGTATTTAACAGGTGGCATGAGAGTGAATTATGACAAGAGAAGCTTAGAACAACACTGTTATGCTTATCATTAAATATCTTGCTGCCTTCCTCTGAAGAGCCATAAACACAGGACTTATAACCATGAATGTGAGATTTTAAAGCAGAAGGCGACTGTCCTAATGCCTGTCCTGGTGGGGACAAAGTTGAGTAGCAAACCTCTAAGGAGAGACACATCAGGACCTAATGACTAGCTCAGGGGAAAGGTGGAGAGCCAAATATACTAGAAACCTCCTATATTCTGTGAAACAGAGCCATTTTCTATGAAGGGAGCACAACTGTGGCTCACTCATGGATTTTTGTCCAAGAACACAGTCCACTGCAACAAGCCATGGCAAGACACAGGAATGGCAAGAATGGGATATAAAACACAAACTCAATTTGCTCTCAGGATTTGCTCTCCATTGACCTGCGTCTTTGAAGAGTAGATTTATAAGCAACATGTACAGCCAGATAGGCAAAGTTTAAAGGGTGCTGTCTAGTCTGTTGTAGCTATATGTCAAGTTCACTGCCTACCAGAAGCTCAGCCTTCATCATTTTTACCTTCAGAGTGCAGCATCTAACCCGAGAATCCAGGGCAAACCTTATGCCATTAAAATCTTAGTATCCAGGAGACTTAGCATTTGAAAATTATCTTAATGATCTCATTTTATGGTCTTTAAAATAACATATTAAGAAATTTGAAGACCACTTTCCCACCTCCATATATTTTTTCCATTATGATCTCAGCAGAGTCTCTGTATTTTCAAAGCGGTGGAGGCTTAGAAACTTTAAATAGCAATATATTTCATATAGTTTCCATCTCCCATATCTTACAGTGTGACCATAAAGTGTTAAGTGAAGCCTCTGAGAGTTTTGGATGTGAATGAGGTTTCATGAGAATGAATCATAAAACACACAAACAGCAATTTCTGCAAAGGGAAGGGAAGCGATTCTCTGCCAAGGAGAGCTACCCAAATGATTTCCTTCATTTTGGTTTTTCAATTTCATGTGCTTCCTTTTAAGTAAAGGAAGACTAGGCAGCTGCTATAATCAGCAACATATTTCAGCAATTCTAGACTAGAAGATTACATCAAATAATTAGGGAGGAAAAAAAATCTGAGAATGATTTCATGTTAAAATGACATTAAAAGATAGGATGATTTTCAAATATAACAAACAGTGATACCAGCAAGATACCAGATACCTTTTCAAACTTTAAAGGTTGCCTTCTCTCATTGATAAACAAAAATAAGTAAATAAATAATTTCAATCCTCTGGAGGCTTAAAATTAAATCTTATTTCCTTAAAAAAAGTTTTATACTCTATTTTATAGAAGACTACACTTTTTAAATGTCTATGGAAATTAATCTGGTAAAGCATACAATTTAGAGCGTAGGTTGCATGACTGCATATGAAATTCCCTAGCATTTATTTTCATATATATTCATGCTATTTAGACAGACACTGCCAACTTATTGCAAAGTTTCTTATCTAGAAACTAACCGCTTAAAATTCTACGAATGGTTGTAGACCATGCAGCATGTTGGCAGGTTTCAAAGACAGGAAAGATGATTTTGAAGAGCAGAACAATAGCTGTGGAGATGCCCATATTCACATGCTCGTTTTACACAGGCAGGGCAGGTATTTGGTAAGCCTCATATTGGGACACTCGTGGCACACCTGCACACGCAACATCCCCACTTCCTCACTCCTGTTGGCTTCACGCACATTCCACCCACATGATGGAAAAAAGCTGCAAAAAACACAGTTACTAAACAAATTGGATTTTGTCAGATTAAATTTTGAAACAAACACGTACACTGAAAAGCAATGTTAGAAATAAAAGACCTATAAATGACATGTGCCTGTTGTGTTTTATGGAGTATTCCCTGCTCATTACCGCAGGTAACTGAAAAGAAGGTTCTGAAAAGCTGCCACATTCCTTCTTTCGAGGGTTGGTCCCTCCTGGTTACTAATTTATGTGCTGACAGAAGGCCCTCTTGGATTGCACCATGTACAGTGCCAGTACGGGGTCCACTCGAAGGTCAAATCCTGCAAAAGCCAGTGTTGACACGCGTCCGCCTCTAAACTGAGATGCAGGTTGTTTACACAAAATCTGGCCAGTTTTGCTCTGGCAGATCAGAGCACTTAGCAAACAGGAAATGGGAGTGGACAGGCCAGGAGAGAAGGGCAGAGCGCTTGCTGAACGTGCTGTATAACACTCCGACTGGACGTGCTCCGACAGGTGCCTCACTTAACTGAAGCTGAGTCATGTCGATGTGAACCAGCGCCTGGTTTATCCCTTGCCTCCCTTTTTTTTTTTTTTTTTTTTTTTTTTTGCTATTTCTGAGTCATGCCAGGTCTTACATATCCCTGCACTGACCAGATAATTGGGAGCAGCTGTTTATAGCAAGCACCCTGATAGCATGCAAGGCTGAACTTCTCGTAACTTCACAGTAACACTAGCCAGAAAAGGGAGAGAGGGAAAAACTCCAACAATTCCAACCCGAAGCCTTGATAGCATCATTTGCATTAAGCAAAACATCTCTGCTGCCCACTGCGTGCAGCGCTCACTTTGCCAATACTAAACACAACCCAACCACAGGTAATGAATCCACTAATCCTGCCTCAGAGCCTTTAAGGAAAAAGTTCGATTTCCTTCACATCGTAGGGAAATATAGACATTCCTACCCTGCCAGCAGGTATGTTAGTACTGCAGGTGTGGATGGGTTGCTTAACAAAAGAGGCAACTGGGCAAGGGGCAAGCTGGACTCTAGTGCGGACAGTTGTTTAAACAAACTAAAAACAGAAGAAACAACTGCAAAGCTGCAAGGCAGCTTTTTGTCTCTGACGCAACAGAGCGAGGCAGCTGCACGATGTGTTGCCTGGACCTTCCAAAAGGACCCGCAAAGCAATATATGCCCATGACGACATCAGGACTGTGCTACCAGACCACAGAAAACCTTTCTGGGTTCTGCTCTGCGATTTCAAGTGTGGCTCATGAGAGCAATGGGCTTTAAATAGCTGACACCTCAAATCAGTTGACAACAGGACAATCTCCAGTTAAAGCAATAAATAAATAAATAAATAAATCACTAAGTACCTTGTCAAGAAAGATTTGAAAACACAACCAGAGTAAAATCTGACGTAGAAGACCGACATTCACCACTCCAGTAATACACAAACATCCATTTCAATCTTACACTATTTAAGAAAAGCCTTTCTGTCATTTCTTTTGAATGGTTAGAGTTGGCAATATTATTTCATGATACACACAAGACCAATAAGCACTAATAGAAGAGCAGGGTATAAGTTGTCTGCAAAGCTAGGAATGAGAGTGTTAGTGTGCAAGAAATGGGCAATGACAACTACATGGAAAAGGTAGAAAAGCAGGAAGAAAGGAAGAAAACAAAACGAGCTGAACCAGGCTCAGCTTACTTTCTTGGGCAGACAGGATTATATTTTGTCACTTTTTTTCTGTTAACTTCTTTATTTTCCAGTAAAACACAATCAGAATTATATTCCTTAACCCTTGCTGATTTTAAAAGAAAAAATATTGCTGGCAAGTAGTAACTATTTTTCTCTTTAGGCCTTCCCTAACCTACTGCTAGGTAAGGTAGCTGTGTCTTCCAATTGCCCCTAAGACGGGCCCTGCATAAGACAGCATAAAACAGCAAAGCGGACTCCAACACAGGGAGTTCATGCCCTGGGCAATGGGAAGCTTCACCTGGGACCTTCAATAAAACCATAGGAGTTGACATTAGTATAAAATGAAAACCGTCAGAATTTCATAAATTGTCTTATTTAAGGATCCTTCACTCTTTTGCAAGATGATTTACAAACACCTGAGACCAGGACCACTGCAGCCACCCAGAGCTGGCTCATCTACCAGCTCATCCATCAGATGAGGCCCCAGTTATTTCCCAGAAAAGTTTTCCTGAAAAAAAAATCATCACTTTCAATAAGAGCAGTTTGTCTTCCCACCTAGCACTCTTTGCTTGGTGGCATGCAAAGGTCTTTCCTTCAGGAGCTAGTCATAGCTCACATTGCATGCTGCCAAACTCGGAGTAGTGAGGAAAGTCTCCATGGCACATCCTCATTTTCTGAATCCTCAGGCCACACGTCTTCAAATGGCCCCTCTCTGCCTTGCAGGTAGCAGCTATTTTGTTGTTGAGGTCAGGATTATTCCCCAACCCTCCCTTAGATAAGCATATAGTCTCACTGATACCAGTCCTTGATCCTCAACTGTGAGATGTCATTTGACCCTCACATCTATTAAAGCAGAGTTCAGTGAAAAAATGGGAGGAAGACAATTGAATGGAAGGAAAGAGTCAACAGACAACACTAAACACGATTTCATCTCTTATATCGTAGAGGAAATATATATATTAAAAAAATCACTAAAAATGCATTTACCTCAGTGCTAAGGTACTTAACTTGTGCCCTGCTCATTGTCAGAGAGGATCTTCTTAGGTAAATAAAGCTTAGGCCAGTTTATAACCTCCACGGTAAGATTTTCCTTTTAAAAGGAAACAGAAATACAAAAGCAGACATTCATTTTTTCTGTGAAAATCTCTGTGGGATCCACAATTTCATAACTCCCCCTGTTGTGAAGCAAGCCAGCAAAACAGGGAGTTCACTGTCAACAACTTAAACATGGCTCCTGATGTTTTGCATGCTTGCTTTTACTGTTGCCTTCTGCATTTCCATCTTACTCCAAGTCACACAGAGGGAGAACAAGATTTGCAACAAGTAGTGGGAAGCTCTTGCTTTAAGGGAAAGCAACACAAAAGCCCCAGAGGGGAAAGGTTTGGGACAAGCAGGAGGCCTCATTCCCTTTGGAACCATGTCCCAAGGTAAAGGAAAAAGAGTTGAATGGCTCAAGAGCACAACATGAAATGCCGAAGGTCAGGATTTGCAGGTAGCAGTGCCAAATGAAGGACACAGCAAGGCATTTTTCCTCGATGATCCCTCTTCCCTGCTATGTACCTTTCATGTAGACAACCTACTTCAGCTTTCATGGGATCCCTATTCAGGAAAAGCCCTTGTGAAAATACTGACTAAATTACAGGGCAGGAAGAAAAAAAAAAAAAAAAAAAAAAAAAAAAAAAACAAAATAAAACCACNAAAAGAACATAAAAAAAAACAAAGAAAGCATGAGGGCTGAGAAAAAAAAAAAAAAAAAAAAAAAAAAGCAACAACTTCAGGATTCAGCCCTGTCTATTAAGTTGGCATTTAAGTAAAGGCCATTAGTGTCCAAAAATGTAGTCAGTACCATTCTCAAGATTATAAACTATGTCAATAA
Organism: Crypturellus undulatus; assembly: GCA_013389825.1. Lineage (NCBI taxonomy): Eukaryota > Metazoa > Chordata > Aves > Tinamiformes > Tinamidae > Crypturellus > Crypturellus undulatus. The sequence goes on from VWPW01006125.1 coordinate 7,965, forward strand.
TTACTTCAATACACAGTCAAGGAAGCAAATTAACCACAAACCTAGTTCACTTCAGCCTTACTCCACAAATGGGAAAAATATAGTCAAAGACAATAGCTGAAATAGCCCAGGGAAAACCAAAGAAAAAAGTTTTCCTCGACTTGGAAAAGTTTACCATTAGGTAGCTAAAAAAATATCAGCCATTATTTTACCTAAATATCATAACTTCTCCTCTTCCCCCACCCAGCACTGGGACTATTTATTTGCCCCAAGGAGCAACAGCAGCCATTAGTTTCCCATGTGTAACTAAGTTTGATTCTACAAGCCACACAGAAATTACAAGAGTCTGGGAGGGGGGGGGGGTAAAAAAAAAAAAAAAATCTTCACTTTACACTTAAAAATAACCAGTCAATGGCTAACAAATGGATCACTTGGAAACTAATTCTCCGAGAAGAGAAAAAGGTATTGAAGAGTCTGACACAAAAAAAAACCCACAGAAATAGTAGATCTTCATTACACAGGTGCATACGCACTGAGTGCTACAGTTAGTTCCCCAAGATAATGAGCTGATGAAGAATATTTAGGGCCTTAAAATACCACAGCAAATGCATTATTTATCCCCCAAAGACATTAAATGAAGAGAAATCAGAAATGCTAACATGGGCCAGGGAGACGGGTTTTTATTATTGTCGTCTCTATACTACAGTTAATAAGCAGGCTGAAACCACACTTCATTAAATGTAGGCTAACACATCCTTATGTTAGGAAAGCCAACAACTAACACCATTACATATCCTCAATCATAAACCATCTTGACTGAACGATGCTTCCTACATTGGCAGGGGATAATTGGGGCTTATTTATCTCTGACTTCTGTTATTCTTTTTTTTTTTGTTATTTCTTTATATGGGGATTTATACANTCTAAAGCATCAGTTAATTTTAGTTAAAATAAACTTTATTACAGATCAGTGACTGCCTTTCTGTAATAACCGACGTACAAAGCTGCACACAATAAACACTCAACCCACAAGAACTACTAATGCAATTTAAGGGCATAACGTATCTTGGAAAGTCTTATAAACAGGGAATTTTGCCCAGGATATAAGGGATAGCACTGAAAATAGCCTCAGAGTTGTTTTTGACAGTCTTTTCCATCCTCAGCTTCTTCTATGATTCAGTCATTACTCAGAAGGGAGAGCGTATGTAGTGAATCACCAGCCTGTTTCCTGTAGTAATTTTGTTTTCTTTAGTGGTCTTTGTAGAAGAAGAAACTAGGCCCAACCTCGGGGAGTCTGAGAGATGCAGCCAGGAGCAACCACAAATAAAGGAGCCACTGAAGGAAAAGTACAAAGTCACATGTGGTATCATATACATTCCCCAGCACTCGCCCCGCAGAAGCATGCCTTCATTCAATGCATGCCACTAGTCACACTCAACATGCCTTCATCCAACACATGCGAGTACTCACACTCTAGTCAATTAAATTATTCATGTAGATAAACTAATCCATTTGTTTAAATCTTTGGAAAACAGAATTCTCAATAAAAGATTCTTCTTTAAGGACCACATTGGTCTTTTGCTGAAAGGATAAACAAGTTACTCGTGTAGAAGATTCCTATTATCTTTTGGTTATTCAGTTTATTTTTCATCAGCAAAGTACAGTCTGGAAACATAGCTAAATGTGTTTATATGAAGCAGGCATTGCTGAGAAAAATATTGGAATTTTAGTCAAAATGTCATCAAGTGTACTGTTAATCTAAGCCCAGCATTTTGCAGGAACTATCCTGAGCAGATCCTTCCATCTCTTAATAGAAAGTGATTTCTAAAAGTCAGGTCTGGGACTGTCAAATCACAGCACAACTGCTGGAGGGGCTGAAGTGCCCAGGAATGTCTGATTCCTGCTTGAGATCTCATGGATAGAATTTAACAGATGATGGAAATCATGGATAGAAGCCTATATATGTGTATGTATATATAGCACACACACAAAAAAGCCTATATATCTAGATAAAAGGACAGAAGGTGCTTAAGTAAGATGGTCACAATAATATTCTTTCTAATTTGGGGGGTTGTTGTTACAGACAAAATTAAATAATGTTTTTGCAGTGTGTAAATACTATTAGACAGCCTGAGGAGCAGATCTACTGGTGCTGGGTTCATTCGGGTCTGCTTCAAAGCTAATTCACAAGCTGCATGAATTTTCTAAAGACAATAAAAGGCAGAACATCATTGGCAAAAAATGCCACCTGCTGTCAAACATTAAATAAATCAAGTGAACAAAGATAAACAAGCTTCTCATCACGGTACTGATGAGCCAGAAGCGTTAGTTTTCATGGTCCAATCAAGTTAGTTACACTCTCTTTTTATATGGTGTTCAGCTGTTTTCTGGACATGTAAATGTTATAATAGAATTAATGATGCTGTCTCTTTTAGAAAAAACAATGCAATATAAAATTGTTGATCAAAATAATTAAGACACTTGTCTTTAAAACATGAAGATATTACATACATACCCACATACTTACACACACACACACGAAAGACAGAAAGACATAATGTTAATTATGCCTTAATTATGTCTAATGTTAAATTTTGTATGAGAAACAGGAAAACAGGGTTTACACCTATTACAAATTAAGCAGAAATCATAGAATCATAGAATGCCTAAGGTTGGAAGGGACCTCTAGAGGTCATCTAGTCCAACCCCCCTGCACATGCAGGGCCACCTAGAGCACGTGGCACAGGGCTGCATCCAAGTGGGTCTTGAAGATCTCCAGAGAAGGAGACTCCACAACCTCTCTGGGCAGCCTGTTCCAGTGCTCTGTCACCCTCACTGTCAAAAAATTTTTCCTTAAGTTCCTGTGGAACTTTTGGTGTTTCAGTTTGTGGCCATTTCCTCTTGTTCTGCCACTGGCCACTACTGAAAAGAGGCCGGCCCCATCCTCCTCACTGCCTCCCTTGAGGTACTTATAGACACTAATTAGATCCCCTCTCAGCCTTCTCTTCTCCAGGCTGAACAGGCCCAGCTCCCTCAGCCTCTCCTCATAGGGCAGATGTTCCAGGCCCCTGACCATCCTCGTGGCCCTGCGCTGGACTCTCTCCAGCAGCTCCACATCCCTCTTGTACTGGGGGGCCCAGAACTGGACACAGTACTCCAGATGTGGCCTCACCAGGGCTGAGTAGAGGGGCAGGATCACCTCCCTCGACCTGCTGGAGACGCTCCTCTTAATGCACCCCAGGATCCCATTGGCCTTCTTGGCCACGAGGGCACACTGCTGCCTCATGGTCAACCTGTCGTCCACCATGACACTCAGGTCCTTCTCGGCAGAGTTACTCTCCAGTAGGTCGGTCCCCAG
>VWPW01006126.1:0-29556 GCA_013389825.1 Crypturellus undulatus
GGTTGTCCTGTTATACTGTGCCTGTTTTTGAAGAAATGAGGGTAGAAGAGGCTCATAATTTAGCTCGTTTTCTTGTTTCATTCAGTTAATTACCTGCCATGGTGCTGTGTAGCATAACTTTGTGTCTAGAGAAAAATAAAGCCTTTCTGCCAGGGGTCAGGAGTTTAATATCTTTGGTGTGAAAATGTTTTTACTCATTTTCATGCAGCAGTGCCTGAAAGTGCAGCTTTTAGAACTTTCTGCTAGAAAATAAAATGATCTTGTTTGTAACAGAAAAAGAGAAGAGAAGTTGGAATGGATGTACCAGGGTCCTGGAGGCATGGTGAACAGAGACGAGTACCTCCTGGGCCGCCCCGTGGATAAGTTTATCTTCGAGAAGGCGGAGGACAAGGACGCAGGCTGTTCCAGCGAGACCGGCCTTCTCCCAGGCTCTATTTTTGCCAAGACGGGGGCAAATTCTGTCCTGGACATGGCAAACAAAATCCGGGAGGATCCGCTTTTCATGATAAGGTACAAACTGTGGAGTTGATAATGCGTTTAGACCTTGCAATATAATATCAAATAGTCCAATCAATAATATCAAATAATTGGTCAGTTAGCTGCTTTGGATATTTTTGCTAACCTAAATTCATAGTGAAGATGTGATTTGTGAGTGCTGATAATGATGATAGAGACCTCAAGTTGATAAGGAATAAAAATGCAAAGGGCGTTATTATACCCTCACTTTATCTCTACAAATTTACATCATCCTCTGATGTGTATGTGAATGTACTTTATTTGCTATGAGAGTTCCTATTTAGCAGTGTTGTAGTGTGTATATATATATATTTGTGTGTGTATATTGTTTGCGCTATTAGTTGGACTCTTACATAGGAAAAAAAAGACTTGATCTTAAATGGATCTGCGTTGCTGAACACTGCTGAATTTCGGAAGGTGCCTTTTTCTGGCACTTCACTGGTGTCTTCTGTGAAAATATGGTAATATTTTCTTTAACTAATTTATTTTTCTCTGATTTAGAAAGAAGGAGGAGGAGAAAAGGAGAGAAGTTTTGAATAATCCTGTAAAAATGAAGAAAATCAAAGAGCTGGTAGGTGTATCTCTGAACTCCTTAACAGAGTCAAAATATAGGACAGGATCATAGGACAAAATTAATATCCCTTAGGAGTAGAAGCTGAGTTCTGTCCCTAGTGATTAATAGGTAGTAATTCATTGCTCACTTAGTAAACAGGATGTCTTGCTTTATAGCTTCAAAACAGTTTAGATAAAAAGGAGAAAAAGAAGAAGAAAGAGAAAAAGAAGAAGCACAAGAAACATCGACGTCGCAGTTCCAGCAGTGAAAGTACCAGCAGTGATGAGGACCGAAACAGAACCAAGTATGTATTAAGGCTTTGTTATATATAAAAAAAATCCTTGTTTCATGTTTCAATTATCTTTTTTTATGTCTGTCTCCAAAATTCTCTTCGAGTCTTGTCTTTCTAAAACTGTTAATTGGCCTGACTTCTTTTTTTTTTTTTTTTTTAACCTATTTGATTTTTGGATCATTAAATTATAAGCTGATTGGATACCAATAAAAAACAAAGCCTAAGTGTTCTGTGCCCTAAGCTGATAAAATCCTGTGTCTTTTAATTTCATCTGCTTCAAAAGTGCTACTGTATTTTCTCTTCAGATCTAAGAAGAAGATGAATAATTCTTCCTCAAAAGCTGTTGCTTACAAGGTCCCGGGATATGGTTTACAAGTAAGTCCCTGCGTTTTGTGTGGCTCTTTCAGTAGCAAGTGCTCCCAGAGGCTTGGAGAAGCTTGCTGCAATAACTGCTTTGCCAACTGGAAGGGGCTTATGAAGGGGATGTGATTTAAAGAAGAAAAGATCAAATTCAATTTGGAGCTACGCAAGTCTTGAAACCAAAGTTGTTCAGATCCTGGTAGGAATTTTGTTGTCTCCAAGTTTGAGATAAATCCCGTTTAGTTTCTCTTCTTGTAGCTGTATGTCTATTTAAATAATGTAATTGACTGTAATGACAAATGAGTTTATCACTGAGTATTATACAGAAGTTACCTTTTTAGATACAGGTGCTAGAGTAAGGAATCAGCAAATAAGACATTTAAACCAAAATACACATGCTCTCTCCTCTGTGGCCTGCCCTTGTTGTGATGCTCTGAGAGGTTGTCCCTCCTTAAGGATATTTTTTAAATTCCAGATTAGAGACTCTGACCAGAACCACAAGTCTCGGAGCTCTCCAGCTGCCAGCCAGGAGAGGGCCCCCCACAAGCACCGGGATCGCTCCAGGTCCAGGAGCCGCTCGCGCTCTCCTCAGAGGCGCAGCAGCAAGAAGAGTGCGGAGCAGCCTGGATGCAGGAGGTCAAGATCCCCTTCTAAACACAATAAACAGTGAGTGTGGCCGCCCTGGATGACCTGTATCAAGGGCTGCTGCTGCAGGGATAGAAGACCGAGTAGAGATCTTGGTTTCAGAATGTATGCAGAAAATCTGGAGGAAATCTAGGGGTGTAATGATTCATGTTCCTTCCTAAAAAGAACGTGTGTTTCCATTACAGCAGTCGGGAGGAGAAAGGCAAAGCTAGAAGCCCTTCCCCTAAAAAGGGCTACCGCCGGCAGCATTCCTCGGGTTACACCAGGTGAGTAAAATCTTGTCCCTCTGCTTCTGGATGCAAGTTGTCCCTGATGATTATGGAATAGTTTGGTGTAATCTGCGAGACACGTTTCATTCTGGTAACTAAAATATGTCAGTCCACTGGATAGTCAGGCAGATAGTCCTAAAGTGTTGGGCTTGATCCTCTTGAGCTTAATTGCTAACACCTTGGACAGCTTCCCAAACCGGCTCATATGGCTGCAGTTTCTCCATGTGTCTCACATTGCTGTGTGGGGCAGCCATGTGAAATCAGCCTTTATCCTGCAGACTATTAATTAGAAGCATTTTCTTTCACTGTTATCAAGAAAATATGATCTTGACAGCATCATTTTACCAATCAATTAAGAGGGCTGAAAAGAGGGAGAAAATAGACCCTTTCTAGGGGCGTGATAAAGCAGAGCCTTTAAACATGTCCGTAGGTATTTTGCTGGTTGAGTACCAAAGGAAAAGCCATGTTAAACACTCCTAATTTTGGAGATCGTTAACTCCCGTAAAAGAACAAGATGAGGATGGTATCCAGCAAACTACTGATTCACAGCAGTGCTTTTTTTCTACGCAAATAGAAAGATCTCTCCAGAGGAACTAGAGCGTAAACGCCAGGAAATGATGGAAAATGCCAAGTGGCGGGACGAGGAGAGAGCCAACAACCTCAGGAAACACCAAAAGGAGGAGGAGCTGGAACGAGAGATGGAAAAACTTGACTCCCGAGATGGGAAGTTCTTGCAGTGAGTGTCTTCGTTATCTCCTTTTTCTTTCAGTGGAAATATAGGCCACAGCTTTTCAGGAGTGTGATCATGGTACAGATCTGTCTCTACTATGCTGTGCAGTGGAACTAGGGTATCTACTTTTTCCAAGTTCTCCTCCTGCCTAGAAATAGCTACTTTATACTCCTGTGATATCCTTGATAATAGACCGAAAACTGGTAGCTAGTTATTTGTGCCATGCTAAAGAAATATGAAGTGTTTTTAAAACAGAGCTATTTAGCACCTGCTCTTAGGAGCTCACAGCAGAGTTCCAGTCCTGCAAGCCAGCTGGGAACCCTTGCGCCGAGTGTGACTGAGACCTGTGCTAAAGAAGAAATAAGACCAGTTCTAGATGCATCTCTCTCAACACAAATAATAGCTCACAGGCAAAAGAAATTGGAGTGGCATGAGGACTTCCAGAAAGCCCTGCCTCCAATTAGGAGATTGCTTTCCCAGTGTGTCCTCAGGGCTGTTTTTCCAGAGCCCTGATGTAGTCGTGTGTGAGAAAGATCCTATGGCAGGGTTGAGTATTATGGAATCGTTGTAACATAGTCTCCTCCGGGCTATATAAATAATTCAGAGAAAGAGGTACACTCTAATTTCTGAAGCTGCCCAGAGCTAGAATCATGCAAGAGTGGTTAAAATCACAATAGACTTTCTCCTTGAACAAAATGTTTTGTGGAAAGGGATTTCTGCATATCCCCCTGTGTAAAACTGACAAACTGTGTTTATTGGCGTGCTTTTTGAGGGTGGTGATGGGAATGAAGAGATCGTTCATAGAAGGATCTGCAGTGGTTTGAAGTAGTAAAAGCAGGAAGGAAGCAACCACAAGGATCCCTGCTCTGTACCTTAACATCCCGATTGACAGCACAAGCTTTGGCATTTGGCCTCCCAGAGGAGAGCTGCCATGGGCTTGGGAACACGCTGCTTTTCCCTCGTTTGCCTCTCAGAAAGCAACCAAGTCCCCTGTGAGAGATGCGTTTGTAATTAACGGCTAGTTATATTTGGAAGATGAGCTACTGAAAACGTATTTCTGAGTGCTGACCTTAAATAAGACATCAAATCTGTTACAAGCTAAACTAAAAGCTGTTCAGACTTTTTCACTGTGGTCTTTAAGAAGAAATAATTTACTGCTTCCTATTTTAGTTTAATGTAGGTAGATGATTTGAGACTAATGAATCCTGCCAAATGTAGTGTAATGTTTGGAAAGAAATTCTGACTTTTTTTTTGTTTCACTTTTCCTCAGGCGCATAAAACTAGAGAGTGCCTCTACTTCCAGTCTAGAGGATCGGGTGAAGCGCAATATCCACACCCTGCAGAGAACTCCCGCTGCCTTGGAAAAGAACTTTATGCAGAGATGAAACTTGCTCTTCCCCAGCTTCTGTGCAGGAGTTAAACGGACACTTGTTCCCCAAAGGTGAGACCTCCATCGAGCACAGAGCCTTCCTCTGGCTGCACGCTCTGCTCTAGAGGAACAGTTACCATCTCCCAGACGGCTGCCGGATTTCTGTGCTGCAGCCCGCAGCGTGTTCTGCTCTTCTGGCTTTGTGAATAATGAGTCTGACCTTGCAAACAAAGCTTTGCTGGAGAACTTGCGAGCCCTCGTGTTCTGTTTTTAACGTATTGCCAGATCTTTTCCTGCTCTCTCTCCACCTTGACTGGTATCACTTTTGTATACTGTTATTACTAGATTATGCCTGGTGGTAACTGCTTTTTACATTGGGCAAATTGTCCAAGTTCTTTGTATGATAGAGTGAAAGCCCTATTTTTATTTAGTGCTTAAAGATTGGAGTAGAGCAGATTAATTTGTCAGTTAATTGAATTTGGTAGCAGCTACGTGAGTGACAGAACAAAAGCCAATTGGTAACTACTAAATTTGCCCACTTTGGTGTGAACTTAGTGGGTGACACTAGTCCAATCCATAGCATTATCTGTAGGGGGGATCTCATTGCTCTTGGATTGGAATTTTGGGCCAAAGGAAGCTTATACGAAGGATAAGGGATGAACAGAGCGTAGCTGAATACAGCAACTGTTTCTCTGGGGTTTTTGTACTGCAAGTAATGTGTATATGTACAGCGGTGGAAGTTCGGTTTATTTTAAAAAGGAGACACTTTACTGTTATTTTTAAGTGTTTTTGTAGCTTTTTTTGCAGGGGGGAGGTCGTTATCAAAGGGAACTCATGGTATTGCCGGGGCCGGGGGGCTGTGCGGGGTATTTGCAGCCTTTGGGGTCCCCATCCCTCCCGGGGGCTCCTCGGGGCTCCCCCCGGGGGCTCCGGGGTTCCCGCGCGGCGCCGCCCCCCCCCCCCGCGCTCGCCTTTTAAACAGCGGCCTGTGACGTGTGTAGCAGCCCATTCATAATTCCAGGCGCCTCGCCGCTGATTGGCCCGTTGCGAGCGGGGCGTGGCCGGGGCGGGGACGTCACGCCAAGTGGGAGAGACCATCTCCGGGCCAAGGCGGAGGGGAGGAGCCCGTCCCGCCTCCCTCTCCTCCTCGCCGTCTCCCTTTGCTCTCCTTTCCCCCCGCTTTCCTCGCGAGCGCCTCGGCTACTCTCGCCGCTTCTCCCCCGGGCAGCGCCAGGCCGAGAGCTCGGCCGCCTCCGCCGCTGCTCTCCTCCGCGCACGGCACCCCCCCCTCCGCGGGGCGCACATGGCACCTCCCGCTCTCCACCTCCTGAGGCGGCCGCCATCTTGGCGCCTCCCGAGCGCAGGGGCCGGAGCGCGCTCGGCCGGCGGCGGCTCCTCCTCGGCGGCGGAGCGACCCACCGCGGGGGCGGGGGGGAGCGGGAGGCGGGGACAGAACCACTGCGGCGGCGGGAGGGGGGGGCAGGACGGCGGAGCCGCCGGGCCGGGCCGGGCCGAACCCCGGGGCTGACAGGGGCGGGCGGTACCACTAGGGGAGGGGGCGTGTGCCGAGCCGGGCCGAACCATGCGGAGGCGCTGGTAGAGGCTGGAGAAGGGGGGACGCGGCGCTTCGGTGCCGCTACCGGCTCCGCCATGGCCTCGAACTGCGCGGGGGGCTCGGCGGCGGGCGGCGTCGGGGCGGCGCTGGGCTCGGCGCTGAGCGCCAGCAAGACCAAGACCAAGAAGAAGCACTTCGTGTGCCAGAAGGTGAAGCTGTTCCGCGCCTCCGAGCCGCTGCTCAGCGTCCTCATGTGGGGCGCCAACCACACGGTGAGCGCGCCGCGGCCTCCGCCCCCCGGCCCCAAAACCGGGCCTTTCCCCCCAAACTGGGCCTTTTTTTCCCCCCAAACGAGGGTCTTCCATTCCCCCTTCCCCAAATAACGCCAGGCTTTTCTTCCTTCCTTGCTCCAAAACTAGGGCCCTCCCTCCTCTCCACCCCCGTAAAACAGGGCCCTTCATCACCCGGTCCCCCTGCCAGAACCAGGGCTCTCAGCCACATCTGGCCCCTTCCCCATCCAGAACAGGACTAGCCTCACTCCTCCCCAAAACAGCCCTCCCACCTCAGATCCCTTCCTTCCTCATAGCACCCACCAAAAAATGGGGTCCTCCCCCCAAATCAGGACCTTCACCCTGCTGTCGGGCCCCTTCCCCACCTCACCTCAGACCACGGCCTTCACCCGCCCTGGATTAGGCTCATTCCCCACACCACACCATGGTCCTCATCCCTTTGGGTCGGGCTCCTTCTCTGCTAAATCGGCCCCTTGCCTGTCTTGGCATCCGCATCCTTGCCAGGTTGCTGTCCCCCCGGATGGGGATCCCTCGGAGACCCTTTCCAGAGGTGTTTCCCCTGTAGGACTGGGGCTCCTTCCCCAAAGTGCCTCTGGGTGCTCCAGGATCCTGGCTCAGGCTGTCGTGATCCGGCCTGGGGTGGCTTTTGCCTTCTCTCTTATGAGTTGCTTCCCTTCACACCCACCCTCTTCCACATTCCCCATCCCCGCATCCTTCCCTCTTTTCCCCAGAACTGAGGGCACCCAACAGCACTCCGGATCCCTTCTCTCCTTCCCTGGGAGGTCCTGTTGTGGGTTATGTTTGCATCTTGTCTCCGTCCTAAAATATAAAAAGGTTGTTTTGTCCCTATCTGTCCAGCCTCTGACCTTAGGCTTCAGCTACCGGAACTTGTGCCAGCGGCACCTCCGCAATTTGTGACTCCTGTATTAGGAGGGATCTGGGAACGGCTCCCTTGGAAATGTGCGGGAAAGGCTCAGCTCTTTTACCAACCTCCTTTGGAGGCTGCTGAGGCCCTCATGGTATCTTCCTCTGGAAACTTCTCCGTCTTATCTGATGGCAGGCAGAGATCCCATGTTGGATGGGGCAGATAGATTCACTGCTGCTGCCTCTTGCCTGTGGGTGAGGGATGCTATTTCAAGAGACTGTTCAGGTGATCACAGAACGCTTGTCCCTTCCTAGACGGGGACACTTCCAGGACTCAAAGACAGCTATTCCTCCAGTGGAATAAAGGAGGGTTTCCTGGAAAGTGAAGGTGACTTGAGCTTACTTTTTTCTTTATAGATAAACCACATTTTCCCCAGAAATAGAATTCTATTTCTAGTTTACCTGGCAGTGGAGAGAAACCTTCCAAATGTGGCTCAACACAGTGTTGTCTTCCTGACTTAAAGGATGTTCAGTGTGTGCTGCTCGGGATCTTGGCAAGAGGCAGAGCAATGAATTTATTCAAGTTTGATCAGCTTCAGTGGTGCTGTTAGGAGCCCTGCAGAAACAGCAAAATTATTGGGATTCCTCTCGGTTTCATTCATGGCCTCTTAGGGACATTTGTTGCTTGGTGGCAATTAGCTTTTCTTTTCTGTATCTGTCTGGGTGCTCCGAATCTGGCAGGGATTTTAGTCCCCGCATTAGGGCGGTAACGTAACTCTTGGAGCACGTGGCTGTGAAATATCTAAGCAAAGGCAAGCTGAGGTTCTGTGCGAATACTCGGCTAGCAATGAGACTATATCGGATGCACACGATGAAACTGCTGCCAGAAACGATGACCGTATCCTGAGGGGCTGGCAAAGGGTTTAGAAAATACTGGCTCCAACCTTATCACCCTTGGATGCGCATCCGGGTTTTCCTAAATCTTGCTAGTTCGTTTTCCTCCAGCTTTGCCTTTGCCCTGCGTTTGGGCTTGGGGAGCATCTAGTGGGGCTGGGAGCTGGCTCGGAGCCGCAACGTTTCCGTGGGCTCCAACCAAGCAGCTGCTCGGGCTGCAGGGATGGTTCTGCTGCCGCCCTGTTTGGATGGGAAGTGGAACTGCTTATGTGCTCCCAGCAGATGGATCCGGATCGTTTATTTCCAAGAGTGCGCTTGAACTTTCTTAGAAATCTTTGGTGGGGTTGTTCAATGTTTAGTTTCTGGACCAGAGTTTTTCAAGGAGGGGAGTCCGTGGGGCCCATCCAAGGGATCCCGGTGCTGGACAGAGAGGAAACCCTGGTATTGGCGCAACCACGAGGCCGAGCTGGGAAGATCCTGTCAAAAATCCTTGCAGTTGAGAGGAACTTTTTCATGGACAAATCAAACAACCATTTTATGCAATCCACCATCTCTGTTGACTGAAGAAATTCCCTTGGGTCCATTAAGTGAGTCTGGCAGCGGTTCGGCCCTGCCTTGTGTTTAAACAAGCTTGTTAGCAGCTGGTGTGAATACAGCTTAGGACGGGTCTGGAGAGGATCAGGAGCAACGATGGGAGGGCTCCAGGAACGGGAACTGGTTCCAGAAAACCAGGTCCAAGTGCTCTGCTCCAATAGCACGTTGGGCCCTGGCTACCCTGGTGGTCCCCAGCCTCTAAACCCAATGAAAGGGTGTTGGGGTGGGTGATGAGAGCAGGGCCCAATGTGGGGGATTTTAGTCAGGTTCAGATAAATTCTGAACCTGAAAAATGCAGCGGGGAGAGGAAGCTGGTGCAGGTAGGAGAGAAAAGGGAGCCTTGGAGGTTTGCACTTGCTCTCCGCGTGTTCTGCGAGCTGTGACGGTGTAAAATCCGCGGAGATGGTTCCCCTGGAAGCTCCACGCGCCGCTGTTGTCATGGCGTTGGAGAGGAGCTTCGGCTCCTCGGCACCGCTCGTGCGGGAGGCTCCGGCTCCGCTCCCTGGCCAAGCACGTGTGCTTGGGAAAGGGAAACTTGTGACGGCCGGGAAGGGGGAAGGCATCTCGCAGCAGCCTTGTGCGGTGCGGTGGAAACCATAGAAACTGTTGTAAGGTGGTGATCGTACCCGGCGCTGGGATTTCGGTGAGTTGGGGGCTTTTGGAGACGCGGCTCTCGTCTCCGTTCGCTAAATGAGCGGTTGGGTTCGTGCGGGTTGCAGTTACGCTTCTCTGGGTGGCAGTTCAGCCGCCAGAGAAGATCCTTGTAGCTCTGGGGATGTTGGCAGGGAAGGGGTCGGGATAAACAAATCCGTTTCCAACAGAATGGGCAGCTCTGCAGGCTCTGTGGGTCTTGCCTGAAGCGGCTGCCTCTCTTCCATGGACTCCAGGAACTGGCAGAAGCACCAGCCCATCTCCAAGGACCTTTAGGGCTGGTGCCAGCCAGCACAAAACACGGCTATTTAGTATTCAACTGAAATAGCAACATTGGGATTTGCAGCACGCTTCTCCCCCCACTGCAGTGTTGTTTTTGGTGTTGCCACATTAAATCTAGCCAGAGCAGCATCTGCCACGTATCAAACGTTGAAGTCCTATAAATTGGCGCTGGCACATGGGAAGCAGCCAGTGTTTGTTCCTTCCAGTACGCTCTCTGCGCCGTGGCTCTGACCGCAGCGTGCGATGACGGCAGCGATAGCTGGTGCGAGCGAGCCGGGTGCTGGTTCTGAGCCTTCACATCCCAGGACCCTCAATGGAAATAGCGATACCAGGAGCTCTCTTCCCTCTTGGTGAAGATCCTGGGTAATTCATCAAGGAAAACTGGGCTCTCGTTCCTGCTCCGCCACAGACCTGCTGCGTAGCCTGGGGTAGGTCGTTGAACCTCTGCTCTGCTAGGCTCCCCGTTTCTGAACCAGGGCAAGTGTGGGTGCTTGCAGGGCGCTTGGCAGGACGGCTGCTTTTAACCGCTCCCCAGGCCACGCTCCTAAGGGATTTACAGGATACGAGAGCTCTTTTCCAGCAACCCTTAAAGCCCTTTGGGAAGCTGTGGGCTCACTGGCACTTGGGGATGCTGCTTCTCTTAGGGCATCCTGGTGTCCCTAGAGTGCCCGCTGAGAATATTGACTACAAGATTCATGCAGCCATAGCGTTGCGTGGGGGGGTTGTTAGCCTGGATACTGATTAATCATGCTCTAATTCATGGAAAACCGTGTCTTTTCTCAAACCAACTAGTCTCTGCTTTCTGGCTCAACCATTGCCCATTTGCTGTGCAGTGTTAAGCAGCTGCAAAGTTCTACTACGGATATGGGCTTGTCTCCATGCTAAAGACATTTTGCTATATGTCTTTTACCTGCTTCCCTGGAGAATTACGGAGTTCAACTAATGCTCACAAAGTACTTCGAGATGCCTGTCTGATGGGCATTGAGAGGACCAAAGTATTTGTATTTTCTCAAGCAGATTCTTGTTGTAAAGAATCCTGGAGAGTAGGCTCGCACACTCCATCATCTGGATCTTGTTAGTAAACAAAAAGCGTTTTCCCATCAATTTACTAATGGTAATTGCCACTTTGAGGCTACAGTCAGGTTTTGAAACAAAATTATGCCTGGCCCATTCGTTCTAACAGCTGTCCCTGAATGACACAGAATATTGATGTCTATTATTGGGGAAAAAAAAAAAAAAGGAATTGGCTTTGGTGAGAGAGGCAAATTACCAAGTAATAAACCCAGAATCGCCCTAGCTGCTGTTGCTTGAGAAATGAAGTGCTCAGGAAAGGTGAGCACAAAAGGAGGAGGGAAGGGAGAGTTTTTCCAGCCCAATGGGGCTGGGATGGCTGTTGACTTCTCCTGCCAGAGCCTCCTCTGGGGCCACCTCCACACATGGGGCCCTTTGTCCCTTGCCCATGTGGAGTGTCTCCTCAGTGCCCCTGTTGCTGCTTAGGGAAGATAGTGATGGGTTTCTCCTAAAATGCCTCTGGGTTTTAAATTCTTTAAGCTGTGCTGGGGGCCCTGGGAGGCTGGTGGGTGTTTGAGCCACTCGTGTGCTGTCCAGACCTGGGGAGAGCAGGAGGATGCCCTGTGTTTCGCTGCAAAATGCAGGTGCCGGTGGCAAAATAGAGTTTGTAACCAGTGCTTTCATCCTGGAACCCTCTTGGTGTCTCTGTGCTTTCTATTCCCCCACCGGGCAGCAAACTCCTGAAAAAAAGGCAAACAGGGCTGTGTAAAAGCACAGGCTTATTTTTAAGAGGATTTAAACCAGATTACATCTAGAAGTCTGTATGACTTACAAAAAAAACAGCACCACAGTGGGTCTGGAGACAGATCCCCTATCAGAAGCGCTTGTGTTCTGGATCTGCAGTTCGTAACTGTTCTGCTTCTGGTGAGTGCTCAAGCCTTTGCCATGAAGCGTGGGCATGTCCTGTCCACAGAGCTCTGCGTGGCCGGGTCTGCTCTTTGCAGTCGCTCTGCGTCTCCTCGAAACGGCCCGGGATTCCACAACGATGGACGACGTGCGGTGGCTCTTGGTGGTGCTTCCTCTCCTCAACCACCTCTTCCAGCACAGAGAACGCAGACCAAGGTCTCGCTGTCCTTCTTAGGGCAGAAGGTCTCCAAAGCATCAGGTAGAGGCACTTCCTCCAGATACCCACTAGTGGGAATCCCTAGTGCCGACGGGGGCACCTCCCTGCCAGGCGCCTTGCTGTGACCTTGCCTTCTGTAGCATAAATAGAGCCACACACCCTCTGCTATATATAATGTGCCGCACGCCTCTCGCGCGGAGGAGACGGGAGAGCAGCCGTGCGCCAGGCGTTCGTCACGTTGCTCTCGGAGGCTGCTCGGATTGCGCCGTGGTGGGTGCAGGAGGGGAGCCCTGTGGGCAGCGCTGGCCGCTGCTCTGCCCTGGGCGAGCTCCCGTTGCACTATGCCCCTTAGGAAACAGCGCTCTATGTTGGCAGCCGTACGGCATGAAGCCAGGCAGACTTGCAACAGGTACAACGTCTGCTGCGAGGCTTCTGCTTTGGCAGAAACGAGGACGTCCAGACACGTCTTGGTATCTCGCTTTGCTAACGTTCCTGTCTGAATCCCTGGCAGGGAGGATGCAGTCTCCAAATTGCCGATCCCGCTCAGCTGGTGGCACCTTCCTCCCCTTGGAAGGAGTTGATAACGCTGGAGCAGAGGCTGGGAGCTGGCCCATGACCCTCAGACCTCCCCTCCTCTCAGAGAGTGCTAATCAGCAGCTGGAGGCAGCACCTTTTTCCTGATGCAGGATTAGCTGTTTTTCCCCCCTCTCCCTGAGGGGAAGTCACAGCGTGGGGCTTTCTGACGCAGCTGCCTGCAAAAGCTGTGAGCTGGTCCCCAAAATGTGGGAGATCCTGCTGGCCTCTGCCCTGTTCCATCTGCAGCTCCAGGAGTGGCTCCATGCAGGATGAAGCCTTTAGCTGAAGCCAGGCGATATTGGCCTTCCTGCTTAGTTCTGATTCCAGAGGATGAGAGGCGTATGGCATTATTCCTTCATCTGTGCAGTGTTCGCCATAGGTCCTGCGGTGCTATATGAGAGCGCTTATATGAGCGCTCCTCAGAGCTGCTGCAAAGTGAGCACCGGGCAGGGCTCTACGGAGCCCCTCTCCGCTCCCCGCTGAGCACTGGCCGGGTAACTTTCCCCTTATCTGTTGTGTGGGATGAGCGTCTCTGAAAATAGCCATCTCTTCTCTTTGCAGCGTGTACATGTCTTTCCTTGCAGTCTGCCGTTTGTTAATCTGGTCCAGCAACAACAGGGAAAAGATGTGGAAAAATCCTCACCGAGCAAAGGCACCCTGGAGCAGCCACTGCCACCTCCGGAGCCGGGGGCCTCCACAGTCCTTGCAGGGCTGTCCCTGTCATTCCCCCATTGTACCTCCTCCTTGCTGATGGGCAACAGCTCCTGGGGCCGTGTCCCGCTGCGTGCATGGAGCTGGGAAGCACCTACCTGGCACAGCAATTGCAGGCAGATACAGCCTGGAGGTGTTTTTTTCCCTATTGATGCTTTCGCTGCTGGATGCTGCAGCACAAGGCTGCCTGTGCAGTAGCAGCAGAACATTCATTCTTCAGCTTCCCTGTGTTCCTGTGCTTGCCACACATGACTAAGGAGCAAAAACAATCTAGTGGAATGACTCATCCCGTTAGAGAAGGTGGGATAAGAGCAGCAGGAGACGGCGAGCACGGAGACAGCATCCACAGGGCAGCCACGCTGTCTTGCACCGAAGCTACGTGCGTGTCTGTGCTGGCTGCTCACGTTGCAGGTTTTGGACATCTGTAATTTGTAACAGTGAGATCTGGTTATGAAGCTGGCTGTTGAAAAGATAAAATTATCTCTTTGTCTCTAAGCTTGCCTCAGTTCTAAGCTGTTTCCTGGGTGATCAGTAAAAGGTGAACAAATGAAGGAGCTGAGGTTGGCTCGGGGAGAGCTCACCCCATGGCTGAATGAGATGTTTCTGTGGCTCGTAACCACAGTGCTCTCCCGATGGCTCTGAAAACCTAATGGATTGTGTTGCTTCAGAAATGGTTTCTGGGGTATTTGGCATCCCTGTAACTCCACTGTCGATAATGGCAGGTCAGGGGAACTTGGTTTTAAATTTCAGTTTCCTCTCTTTTTCAGATCAATGAGCTCAGCAATGTTCCTGTTCCGGTCATGTTAATGCCTGATGACTTTAAAGCCTACAGTAAGATTAAGGTGGACAATCATCTATTCAACAAGTAAGTAGGTGTTTCCTAATTTGTTATTTGTCCCTGTAAATTAAGCTCTCTTTGCTTTTGGGGGGAACTGTCATGGTGAGGGCCTTTTTTTATTGTTGTTGTTAATATGTCTTAATATCAGGATCCATTACGGTGAGACCTGTATTCCAAACCTGCATCCTGCCAAGACCACTTGGCAGGACACTGTCCACAGGGCCCCTTAGGGCTGTGTGGTGACACCCCCTTATCCTTTCCCAAAAGATGACTTTGGAAGCCTGGTTGCAACTGGCACTAGGAGCTGTTCTCCAGCAGGGCTGTGTTTGTGCCTGCCTGCAGCGCTCCCCGATTAGTGCTTCATTTTCACCAAGTTCCACAGGCAGCGCTTTTCGAGAGTGGGAGTGTGATTCAAAAGTTTGTCTCTCTTCCCTGGCACCTACAATTAGCAGTATCTGTTCTTCCCCTCCTCTCCTACATAGACGCTAGTTTTCCATGTGTCGGTGCAAAGGATTCCCATTGAGAACAAGCTGAAAAAGTTTCCCAGGGATCCAGGCAGGTCCATCTTCCCTGCTGCTTCTCCCTGGGCAGAGTAGGAGCTCCTGCAGGGAGCGATGAGACGTCCCTTGGTGCTGGGGAGCACTGGGCACTCCGCTGTGCTCTGCGGAGCCCCATTCCCAGCTGGCAGGGCCTGGCAGCAAGGATTCCTTTGGAGAAGATGGGCCTGGTCTAGGATGTGCCAGAGCGGAGCTGATTCCCCCGCTCTGCTCCGTGTTCTGGGTGAGACAGCTTGTCTTGTGCTGACCTTTCTTTTGATGCACCCGTGATCTGATCTGATCTGAAACCAGAGTCCCCCTTCCCTCCAGCTTTTCATCTTAAACAGTACCAGTGTGTTGCAGGGGGCAGCTGTGTTACTGAACGGAACAAAGTGACAAAGGAGAGGGAAACAGAAATTATTCTGTCAAATCTGTACTCGTGACAGGGGAGATTGTTCTGTAAGACTGACATCCTCGTCCAGAAAGCTCTAAGCCAAAGGCTGGATCTGGAAAGCGTTTCTGTGACTAGATGGCTTCTGTGGCAAGCTGCCCTAGGGAGGGTAAATGTTTCCAGAGTTGGGCCCTTCTAGGGAGGAGGGGGCTTGGACATCCTGGGGGGTTAGCAATGAAGTGGGAGGAGAATTGACTTGGATTTCACAAGCTGATCCTTGCACAAGAATATCGTTCTTTTCTGCTTTGCCCTAGGGAAAACCTGCCAAGTCGCTTTAAATTTAAGGAGTACTGTCCGCTGGTGTTCCGAAACCTCCGGGAAAGATTCGGGATCGATGATCAAGACTACCAGGTACCCCCTACCTTTTCTCTCCATGCCCTTCCTAACCCCTTTGCTTAAGACAGAGCTGGGGGAGAAACGGTGATGGGAATGTTCTTGTGAGAGCAACTTTAGGGCTCGTAATCCTTGTTCGAAAGGTTCCGCCATAGCCCGACGAGCCTTCAGCAAAGGAGCAGACCTGACTGTGCCCGGCACTGCGCGATCCCAGAACCAAAGGTAGTCCCTGCTCCAGAGAGCTCCCAGACTAGGCGTAAAATAAGAGGCAGCAGATGGTGCAGATAGGCAGGGAGCTGGAGGATAACAGTGATCTAGTGCAGAACATCTGTAAGGAAAACGAATCTGTTGTGGTTTTCATTCGGATTCCGCTTTAACCATGCGTGTGGGCCAAGCATTGGTGCTGTTGAACCAGGTTTATCAAGGTGGCCGCTGCTTTGGGACACGTCCCCAGAGGCTGCAAGATCAGACTTGCCTCAGAGGGGAGAGACTTTTCTTGTATGAATGCGGCTGGGCCTGAATCCAGTGGGGCGGAGATGTCGCAACTCTCGGTGCTGCAGCGGGGCCCCTCTCCTGCACGCAGCTTTTAGTGCGACCACGCGAGGAGATGCCCAACAGCAGGAGCAGGCTGGAGAGGGAGCACTTAAATGAGAGGGAAAAAAACAACGGAGCGAGAAGAGGATGGCTTTGATAGTGGTGTGACCTTTAGCAGGCCAAGTGTCAGGTAATTAATCCCAGTATCTCTGGCACTCGGCGGCAGTTGATAAAGGCGGGCAGGGTGCCAGCGCCGGCTGGCGCAGCCCTCTGGCCGGCAGATCCGCAGGAAACAGCCGGCGTGGAGCGGCACATTGGCACTGTCGCGGAGGGGGATGGCGCCAGGGTCTTGCCCTCTCCCTTTTTTACCTGCTGATCCCGGCTACCTGCTTATGGGACAGAGGCCGTGGGATGCAGCTATTCCTGGCAATGCATCCAGCTGCTTCCTGCTGTGGGCGTGTGTGCCCTTGTCCCGTGTGTGTGGGCACCCCGAAGACTGCTGCAATTCTCTGTTACTGTATCTAGATTACTGCTTGATCTCCTCCTGTTTCAAGGTTAATGTGATGAAGAGATCTGTTTTCCCTCTCCAGCTGCATGGCGCGCTACGCTGGTGAGAAACTGGATCTACTTGATCCGGTTTCTGGTCTTCTGGGGCCGGGGGTGAGGAGCAGATGTGCAGCACCCTCACCCCATCCTCTGTCCCCTCATGACTACACCGACGCGGGAGCACTCGGGGTCCCCCTATGAGAAGGGCTCTGCTCTTTGGGGTTTGGTTTCGTTGTAGCTGTCTATCAGAGCTGCACTCGGGCACATTGCAGCCGGGCACCTGAGGCGGTTTGCTCAGAGCGCTGCACGTTTTGCAGAGCAGAATGGATGGTTTCTTTGCT
This sequence comes from Crypturellus undulatus, assembly GCA_013389825.1. Taxonomy (NCBI): domain Eukaryota; kingdom Metazoa; phylum Chordata; class Aves; order Tinamiformes; family Tinamidae; genus Crypturellus; species Crypturellus undulatus. Next base: position 16,865 of record VWPW01006126.1, read on the forward strand.
GCTCTTCTGCAAGAGGCTGGTTGTGCCCAGGAGGAGTCGCAGACGCTGCCTGGCACTGAGCACAGGGGCCGATGGACGTCCCTGTGTGCCCAGTGCCTCCTGCTCACCTGCGAGCCACAAGGCGCACGCGCTTCGCTCCTGTTTCCCGTGGAAGGTCTCGTTTTATTTTGGAAGGCGGCTGCTCAGTTCATGCTTTTTTCGAGCGCGTTCCTGTTAGATGATTAATTTTATTTTTTCCCTCCTACCGTCAGGGCCGTTTGCTAGGCAGCAGTGGCGCCTCGCCAGGAGACGCGGTGCCGTCGCCTCCTGCTCCGTTGTCGGGATTTGTGCCAGGCTGTGAGCAGCTCCTGAGGAGGCTGCTTGGCCAGCAGTGCCCTGCCCCTGGGCTGCCTGTTCCAGGGAATTGCTCCATGCGCTGCCTTTCTCCCTGCCTCCTGCATGTGTGAAATCATTAGCTCCAAATCATCATTTTTCTACCGTCCATCTGCGGTAGGATATTTGAGATTTTTTCCTCCATTTTAAGAATTGATCGGAACCATGTGAACTAACACAGCGAGGTGCGTGCAGGTGTGTCAGTTCCCTCTTTACCCAGTCTTTCATTTATGTTGCTCCAGACAGGCACCTCTCCTATTTGTAGGGCAGAGCAATTCAGCTGTTTGGAAGTGTCCACCTAGAACAGAAAGCAAAAACATCCACTGAGCTGAATTCAGGTGGGGAAAACACGATGGCTCGAGTGGGAGTTAAGCCAGGATGCTAAATTTAACACCCAGACTCTGGAGAAGGTGGGAGTGACAGGAAGGGAATGAAGTAAACTCAAGGACTGTGAGTTTGGTAATGCCCATATGTGGTCACGATTTCTGCTTCCCATCTCCTCTCGAAGAAAAGCTCTGTGGTTTCCAGGTGATGGCTGTTTAAACTGTGTAACACAGGCTTCTTTGCACATGTCAGAAGCCAATTTTTTATGGTTTTGGGGCTGTTTTTCTCTGACAGTTTCTGAAGCCATTGGCGGTAGTAGAGTTTTTCCCCTGCTTCATTAAAATTTTAAAAGCTGTAAATGCCTCGTTCTGAAAGGAAACCTCTCGGCTCGCTTGCAGCGTGACGCGGTAAATGCCTCTCTCGCAGCGGGCTCTGCTCGCCCGCGCTTTGTGTGCGTCTGCAGACGAACAGGCTCCCTCTGCTGTCTGCTCTCCAGAGAGACCAGCGTAACCAGGGGCTAAAACCATGTCCAGAAATGCATTACCCAGCCGCGAGGTCCTGAAAAACGCAGCGACCTCCAGCTAAGAGGCGAGACCCAGACATCTACCCCCGTGTGTTTCGGAGCAGGGCTCTCCTTAAGCACTTGTGTCAATGGTAAGGGAACACTCGGGAGATCCGATACCCACAGTTGGCAGAGCGGCTTCTCAGCATCCCAGTGCCCAGGATCTGCTTAGAAATGCTGGAGGAAGCAAGCAGGACACTGGTGACCTGGCTGCCAGGTTGGTCAGAGGTGTGGAGCAGCCGGGATGAGCCTCATGCCAGGTTTTTCTGCCTGCAGAGTGGGATCAGGGCTCACAGCATGGTACAGGTAGCTCCCTGCTCTACAGGTGACTTTGGATTTTACAGTTGTGGCACCAATACACAGAAATGCGGCAGTGTTTCGTTGCTAAGGGTGGATATAGCAATATAAAGACAGATGCTCTTCGTTTTGGGAGGAACAACCAATCTATTTATACTCACTGATCTGTTTCGTCCAATTGTAAAAATATAAGAAGCTGAGGGTGGCTTTTGGTTTCAGTACGACCTGTAAAGAATTACCCAACAAGAGTTTCATCCCCATGAAGGGGAATTCTTTACAGGTCATACTGAAACCAGAAGCTTTATGCCAATTAATACTGTTTTTTGATGAAAAGCAGTCAGACCTTGTGCATTTGTTTTGTTCTGTTTCTCCTTGGCAATCCTTGGTGGTTCTTAGTTTCCCAGGATAAACTCCTAAGACATCTTGCCTTGTGTTTGTAGCCTTCTTAAAGACTCATTAATAGGGATTATATTAGTGTCCATAAAAGTGTGTTGGATGTTGCAATAAGACGTGTTAACAAATGTTAAAAAAGACCCAGAGGAAAGATCTAAATTCTGTGTCCAGACTTCTGAATTGTAGTGTTGAGCACTCAGGGAAGTGTAGGTGGTTTGTGAATGAACTCTGCACCCTGGCCAGGAACTTTCCAAGGCTGCTACTTTCTTCTCTGGGAAGGTGGCAGTTCCTGCCTGTCTTTCCCACCTTTTTGTTCTGGTTCCCATAGAACTCGGTGACACGAAGTGCCCCGGTGAACAGTGACAGCCAGGGCCGATGCGGGGCCCGGTTCCTCACCACCTACGACAGGAGGTTTGTCATTAAGGCAGTGTCGAGCGAGGATGTAGCAGAGATGCACAACATCTTAAAGAAGTACCACCAGGTACGGTGAGTCTGGAACTCCGGGCGAGGGAGGTGGCGAGCGCCTCGGGGAGCGTCTTGTGACTTGCTGGGGAGCTTGAAGTCAGTGTGAGCACCTGGCAGAGCTTTTGCAGAAGAAAACAGTGTTCCCTAGTGCCCAAGAGCCAGTTAGGGTGTTGCTGTCTGCTGCTCACTCTGTTCCTTGCATCAGTGAATTATGGATTGCCGGTACCTGGAAGCAGTGAACAGGATTCTGAGCAGTAGCCCTTGAACTAGACTTTCCAGAGGGACCCAGGAGAAGACAGCTGCTTCGCTGGAAGGAAGGAGGGGCAGCCTGGGACAGCTGGAAATGTTCCAGCCTGGGCTGTGGTACCAGCCCGTCCGTCTGCTCTTTGCTTTCAGATACCCTCCCGCAGGCACAAGAGGGAAGTTGGCAAGTGCCAAGAACAGGGTGGCCCAGCTGAGCCCGGGTGACTGTCCCTTACATGTAGCCCGGAGCAGCAGGCTGGCCATGCCCAGCAGGACGCTCTGCCTCAGGGCTCCAAGCTCCTTGCCCTGCCCTGCCTTGCTCTGCTCCAGACGCTGGGAGCTATTTGCAGCCCTCCTCTCCTTTCATGCCAGTGTCAGGTGGCTGGAAGCAGATGCTTCCTTGGCAGCTTCTTGTGTCGTGTCAGAGATGGGTTTTGTGTGACGCTACCATCCTTTTCTGCCCTTCCTTTCCCTGCTCCCGGTGCAGTTCATAGTGGAGTGTCATGGGAACACCCTCCTGCCTCAGTTCCTGGGCATGTACCGACTCACCGTGGACGGCGTGGAAACCTACATGGTGGTCACCAGGAACGTGTTCAGTCACAGGCTGACCGTGCACCGCAAGTACGACCTGAAGGTGAGAGCTTGGAATCTGCTTTTTGTGATGGTGCAATTGGGGCTTTTTAAGATCTACTTGATGAGGTCCAGAGCTTTGCTTTTTACTTGGGGACGGGGAGGGGAAACTGTTCATTTCATTAAATGAAAATGAACATGTTCATTTAATATGTTCATTTTTTTTCTGCATGAAGGATTGAAATTAATTGGCATCAATAAATTCTTCAGGAATACAATAACTACTGCACNCCTGAAGGTAAGAGCTTGGTCCATGGAGGTAGAGTCTGCTTTTTGTGATAGTGCAATTGGGGCTTTTTAAGATGTACTTGACGAGATCCTGGGCTTTGCTTTTTACTTGGGGGCAGGGAGGGGAAACTGACTTTAATATGTTCATTTTTGTTCTGCATGAAGGATTGAAATTAATTGGCATCAATAAATTCTTCAGGAATACAATAACTACTGCACCACTGCCCTTTCCTTTGTTCTTTTATCAGGGCTCAACAGTATCCAGGGAAGCAAGTGATAAAGAGAAGGTATGGACCATCCCTGGCCGTCCTTTCCTTCCTCCTGGTGGTTGGGAGCAAGTGGGATCCATCTGACTGTTCTTGTTTGCAAAGGGGTGCTGAGCAGGAGAGATTAAACAGGCCTGGAGTGACAACCTGTTTCTGTCCCACCTATTTCTGTCACACAGTAACTGCTCAGGAAGAGATGGTGCAGACACCAGAGGTGCAGATCTGGTGCTGCCAGGCTTGTTATGGTGACACTGCCGAGAGCGAGGGGGAAATTTTCTGGGGAACGGTTCAACAAATACCAAATCCCAAATTAGTGTGAGGTTGTCGTTATGGAAAGGTTTCTTCACAGTGTCCCCTCTGTGCCAACCTGAGTCAGATCAGCAGTTAGCTTTTGCAAGAGATGCTTTTGTAAACCAGACCAAGCCACTCTCAGCTTCTTTGAGAATCTCGGGGTGTTTGTAAATTTGGGTTGTGGTCCCACGAGGGAAGCTTCAACTGCAGAGCTGCAGCTGGGAAAGTCCTCTTGAAATCACAGCAGTAGCTCATGGTACTACATTTTTTTCGCATGTGCACACGAGCTTTGCAGGTTTGACACTACTGAGGAAGTCTACTCCAGCCTGCCCCAGAATTAGAGCCCTGGCATGAGCCAAGGAATTCCCATTTATCCTGAAAATCCTGGCACGAAGGCACAGCTTCATGGTGCCCAGAAGTCCCTGGTTTGCTGGCTGCTTACTCTGTAGCTTTTTCCACTATTTAGCTCATCTCAGACTTTTCATATTAGATCTATGTAAAGCTGCTGCACGCTCATATATCATCCTAAGAACAAAATAATTGAATTCCCAGTTGCACAAAGGGGTTGTAAGTTCTTCCATTTCCTTAAGAAATCCTCAGGGCTTGTTTGCAAGCAGATTCCTCGAAATGCAGTGTTTTTTTCCTCAAGTCTTTAGGGGAAAGAAGCATTTTTTGCAAGTCTCTCCCTCCTCTCCATCGGAAGCCAACAAAACGCATCTCTTTGCTGTTCTGGGAGATGGTTGAACCATCTCTGGCTGGAGCCCAAATCTTCCCAGCAGTCTTTAAAGTTGAGTTGCTCTTGATGGTGCCTTCCAGTTCCCCCTAGGTACAGCTCAACACATGGATTCGTTGAGAAATACTGTGCTCTGCCTGGTGCCATTTTTGTGCTTAGCAAACAGGATGAGCCCCTTTGCCATAGAAAGAAGCATCCTTAGCCACCCCATGCTTATTCGGAGTCCCTGAGCAATCAGTGTATTGCAAAAGAATCAATACGTGAGCCCTGCTGCTAGAGGCAGGGGTTGGAGTTTGACACAGGCTTTTCCTTGCAGGCCAAGGATCTTCCAACGTTCAAGGACAACGACTTCTTGAATGAGGGCCAGAAGCTGCATGTTGGAGAAGAGAGTAAAAAGAACTTCCTTGAGAAGCTGAAGCGGGATGTAGAGGTAGAGTTTCCTGGGGGGCAGCTGTTACTCCAAGTGGGTCTCCCATAATGGATCCTTGCCGTGGCTGGTGGCCTGAAGGTACAGCAGCAACTGAAAAGCAAGTTATTTCTTGAACAGTCAAGCAAATATAGTCAGGGGGTGGCAGGGGGCATATGAGATGTGTAGATTTTGTGGGGTCTGATAAGGATTTAGCTCTTGCTGCAGCCTTTTCTTAGGCAGATACTGGCAGGGTAGGACTGAGGGTCCCCTACCCACACACGTGCTCCTGTTCTCACTCATTTCTATCTCCCAGTTTCTAGCTCAACTGAAGATCATGGACTACAGCCTGCTAGTTGGGATCCACGATGTTGACCGGGCAGAGCAGGAAGAGATGGAAGTAGAGGATCGGGCAGAGGATGAGGAGTGTGAGAATGATGGGCTCGGTGGCAACCCCATTTCCTCCTACGGTACCCCCCCTGACAGCCCGGGCAATCTCCTCAACTACCCTCGTTTCTTTGGGCCTGGAGAGTTTGATCCTTCTGTCGATGTCTATGCTATGAAAAGCCACGAAAGTGAGTATCATGGAGCCTTGTCCTGGAGCTCAGCTGGGTTGAAGGGAGGGAAGGGCTACCTGAAGAGAGAACGACCTTGCCAGGGCTCTCGCCTTTGCGAGAGGGGTGGAAGTGATGCCTGGAGAATAGTGGGATATTGGGAGAACGTGTGAGACTCCAGCCTGCTACTTCCAGTCTTTCTCTGCCTCTGTGCAGCCTCCAGGTGCTTTGCTTTCTTTGTGAGCTGCATCAAGAGAGATCGGCAATATATTTCTTGAAGANCCTGAAGAGCGAATGGCCTTGCCAGGGCTCTCACCTTTGCTGACAACGTCCCTAGTTGTGGTTGGCAGGAGCTAGAAGGGGTGGAAGTGATGCCTGGAGAATAGTGGGATATTGGGAGAACGTGTGAGACTCCAGCCTGCTACTTCCAGTCTTTCTCTGCCTCTGTGCAGCCTCCAGGTGCTTTGCTTTCTTTGTGAGCTGCATCAAGAGAGATCGGCAATATATTTCTTGAAGAGGAGGGTGTCTGGGATTTGCTGGCAGCTCAGGGTGTACTAGTGACTCTCTTGCCTTGCTAGGTGCTCCCAAGAAGGAGGTGTACTTCATGGCCATTATAGACATTCTTACGCCATACGATGCGAAGAAGAAAGCTGCACATGCTGCCAAAACAGTGAAACATGGGGTGAGTGGCCTGACACCCCCAAGGAGGATGGGCTTTGGGGCTTCTGCTTTGTTGCAGGCCTGGGCATGTGTGTGAGAGACCTCCTGACATTGATTTTCCACCTGTGTGGAAATTCTCCAGTGATTTCATGGCCGAGTACAGTCTTTCCCTGTCTCTTTGGGTTGTTTTGGAAGAGTTTTCCCTCTTGTGGTTGGTTCAGAACAGCGAGGCCTGAGGTTCTCTGTTCATCCTCATTATTGGAGCAGAACAGAGGGATCCAAACAGAGTGGTGCTTCATGCTCCTTCCCAGATCTCCCCTAAACCACGACAGGATAAATCCAGTGCCTTGACTTAGCAGCCTCCAGCAAATCCATCTGGGGCTTCAAACAGTTCCCGTGAGGATCTCACTAGACCTCTTAGGCTGTTGGTTATATCTTGAATCTGCAAATTCGTGTGTGGGTCTTTCCCAGTCCCTTGTGCTGCCCTCCCTTGCCCGCCCTTCCAAGTGCTACAGTGGCTGCCCCATGGGAAGAGGGTTGTGACTTCTCCCTCCTCTCTGCCTTGCAGGCTGGGGCAGAGATCTCCACCGTGAACCCCGAGCAGTACTCGAAACGCTTCAATGAATTTATGTCCAATATCCTGACATAGTCGTCTTGAACCTTCAGCGAGAAATGAAGAGAAGAGGGGCTACTTCCAAACAGAGAATGCAGCCTGTGACACTAAAACAGACACTGTAGCAGCATGTGGGGTGTGCGTGTGCGTGTGTGTGAGCAGGAACGAGTGTGTGGCACTGTGTGACTTAAAACTAATTCTAGGTGCACCCTCCAACAGTCCACTTGACCCGGGTGGAAAAGTGGTTTTTTATGTTACAGAAGTGCCCAGACATAGATTTGAGGGCTTTTTAAAACAAGAAAAGTGCATTGTTTCAGCACTGCTCTTTCTAATGACCTTTTCCCCTCTCTGATCAAGAGAATCCTATAGGGATACGACATGTGGCACTGTATAAAAGGGTTGCTCTAGATCATGTTCAGTGAGAGTGAAGCAGTGCCTGACTCCACAAACTACTACTTTTTTATTGGACTGTCTACCAGAAAGACACACAAGCCCTTTTATTTCCCTCTTGGTAGGAATTGGAAGGAAAATTGCTCACCATTTCGAGGATGGAAACTATTAATCTGACAAGAAGGAATCGCTGAACTTTAACTAGGTAAATTCAGACTGGGACACTTTATATTTTTTGGTTAATTTAAGTAAAGAAAAACTTTTTTTTTGTAACTGCACTTGATTTACAAGAACGATGAGGGAAATGAACATCTACCAAAGATGATCATGTTCAAAGGTGTAACTCCTAAGAGCCTAAAAAATGAGTGTGAGAAGAAGTAAAGACCTTGAAGAGCCTCAGAAAATAACCTGCTCAACCCCATCATGCTTTCAATTGGCTAGCTATGAAAATTTCCTAAAGGAAAAAAAAAAAACATTTTGTACCTGTAGATTTGGAATAGTATTTGACTATGCGGAGCATTTTCCTGTCACACTGCAGTCAGGAATTGCCGTGTCTCTTAGAGTACAGCTTCACATCACCGTTCTGCCAGTGTTAATCTAGCTAACGTTCGTCTTCCTAACTCGCCCAGGCTGCAACAGGTACTTGAATTTGTTTCCTGACAGAGGTTCTTTGACTAGTTGGTTTATTTTGTAAAAGGCAACGCGACTTGCACGGAAAGGCATTGGACTCGCTCCCGGGGGAGCGCTGGGGCTGCGGCTTTGGAGCAAGCTCCGCTGCTTGAGAGGACTCGGAACTGGAGCTGTGATCATTTTTATTCTCCTCTGCTCCATGTCCCCCTCTAGAGCGACAGTCGAGGAGCGGGAATGTTGGAACACTTGCGCCAGATTATTTTTTTCCCCCTAAGGAATTGGAACCGATTTGCGTGACTGAATAATGTCCTGTTTTGTCTCCAGAATGCTTGCAATATTTTTCACAGCCAAGCTTGTCAGACTTGCTTTGGGTTTCGTTAGCTCTGCTGCACAGCAGTTACAGACCTTTAGGTTCTTTTTTTTTTTAATTTGCTTTTTAAGCAGGATTTGGCGTTTGGAACAAACCTCTTGCAGTTGAAACATGTTGCTTATCTGCCTTGAAACTGTTTTCACATATGCCTTTGTTTCGGGAATAAGCCGTTTCGAATGTCTGTCCTGTGCTGTAATGCGTGCTACAGTTTGGTGTGTGGAATTTGGTCCTTTTCAGAGAAAACTGGTGCTCATCACAACCTGGTAATGTCCCCAGGCCAACACTAGCTCTGGTCTGGATGCTGAATGTGGGCTTGGGTTTTTCACCTTCATCCCCGCATTCTTGATGTGAATCCCACAGGTCTCAGCTTTGAAGGGGACAAAAAGGGGCTAAAGTTTGAGCCCGTAAGAGTGCACTGTAAATAGAGTCTTTAAGAAGTCAAAATTTAATATTTAGGAGTTGTAATGGGATATGGATTTTTGTTTTCATTCATGGATCATTCCCTTTGACAAGTTTCTTCTGCCACTGTGGTGCAGTCCCTGTTGGATGCAGCGTGGGGCTAATGAGAGTCCGGAGAGTCTTGTGTCTTAAGGTGTGGAGCTGGAAAAGCCACAAAACAAATGCAGATATAAGAACACGAGGGGAGGAAATAGAGGGTAGTATCAGTTAAGTTTTGTGGGCACTACACTGGTTATTTTTCTCTTAAACAATAAGCACTTAAGTTTACTATAAATTAGAAATTAAGTACCAGTCACTTTTTATTCCTGACAGTTTTTTAAACCTGCAATGAATCTGCAACTTTGGCCTGGTAAGTTCACCCTTCTCCTTTGGGGGAATTAGCTGGTACCTTTTGAACTGTTTATCTTCATTTATTAGAAAAAAAAAATGAAAATGGGAGAGGAAGAGAGGAGGAAATTATTAAACTGCAGATATAGTACAAAGAGACATTACAAACAATCCAAAGACAGTAGAAGGATGAAGCTTGCATAGCTGGGAGCAAAAATGTCATTCACTGAATTTCATAAACAGGAATGATATTAAAACGCAGCTAGTTCCTGCAGCAATCTTTACAGAACTCGTGATACCAAGGGCTCAAGAGTAGTTAACTGTATTTTCTTACCCTACTCCAAATGAGGAGAAAAGCTCCTGCTAGAATTAAATTGGCTGTCTCTGGCTCAAGCGATTAAAAAAGCCCTATAAACTTTTAGCACTTCCCCAATTCTGCCACTTCTGTCGAGTTGCCATACTGTGTGTATTAAAGTAATTAAATGCAATTTTCTCACTTAAATATGTATTACCCAGGTATGTAACTTTGTTTAACATAAGCATTTTGTATATTGTTTACATTTTGAGAGGTAGCATTATGTTAAAATGCTAATTTTTGTTTCTAGACAGTATTTTTATTACAAGAATAAGACGTGAAGCTGCAAATATTTGATTTGTTTTAAAAGGGATTTTTTGCTTTTTTTTTTTTTTTAATTCTTGTTTTAGGTCACTTTTTTAACTCAAGTATTTAAAAAGAAAACCCCAGCCCTTTCAATCCTGGTTTTACAACTGCTTGTGCTAGTTTGTTGTCTGTTTCTGGTGTGAATTTAGTTCTAGTTTGCTGAATGTAGGTATTTTGTCTGTGGCACGTCCCCTGCAGAACACTTTACACTGAAGTGCATTTGACTGGTGAGCACCGCTCAGCTGGGAGAGTTGCAGTAGGTAGGTAGATCACTCGGATCCCTGTCAGAATGCAAGAGAATCTCTTGAGATGTCACTGCTTTATTTTTTTCAAGAAATTGCAGTGCAATTCTTGGTCAACTGGAGTTTGTGGGGTTTGGTTTTTTTACAAAGATACCTTATCGTGCAGAGTGTCTCTCCAGGACCTGAAGGCAGTTTGTGCTTGGGAAGGGAGCTGCAGGATTCTTAGTTCTGCCTGTGCTGAAGTCTCTTTCTGGACATAGGCCTAATTGTCAAAATCAAGAACTAAAGGCTTCCTTGAACCTCAAATGTGTTGCTTCCCCTTTGAGAGAGCTCCTAGGGCGTTAAAAGAGCAAGAGAAGAAAGGCAGAGTGGAGAATCCCCCTTTGGCTGCTGTTCTGCCCCAAAAGTGCAATAAAAACCCACTCGAGAACACGCTGCGGTTCCGCTATGAAGGGTGACCCGTGTTCTGGAGTAGCGGCGCCCGTCCTCGTGTCCCTGCCAGGACAAGGGCCTGGTGGCAGCAGGAGCTCCCGTGTCACCGCAGGGAACGGGGGAACCTTCCCCTGTCTCACGCTGCCTCCTCTTGATGGACTTGGATTACAGAAGCCATGAGGATGCAGTTAATCCCTGCGGAAACCTCCAGGGTAGCAGGTGACTACAAATTTCCTCCATTAATGAGGCTGTAGCCCCACATCCCAAAATCCTAGGGTTTCTTTTTTTTTGAATTGGATTTTCATAATAGCAAAAACAGTGAGTTCTAGTCCCTGCCGAGCACGAGCAAAGTCACCTGCAGGTGGGGACGATGCTCTTGGGCACGAGGGGAAGTTGCAGGGTGGTTGGGGACAGGGCTGTGTCCTCCCTGCTGCTGCCAGGTGCCTCCCAGGCCTCCTTTCAAGCTGCACTAAGGTCAAAAACGTTTCAATCTGGAGCTGGTACAGANAGGCTGTAGTCCCACATCCCAAAATCCTAGGGTTTTTTTAATTGGATTTTCATAATAGCAAAAACAGTGAGTTCTAGTCCCTGCCGAGCACGAGCACTGTGACCTGCAGGTAGGGACGAGGCTCTTGGGCACAAGGGGAGGCTGCAGGGTGGTTGGGGACAGGGCTGTGTCCTCCCTGCTGCTGCCAGGTGCCTCCCAGGCCTCCTTTCAAGCTGCACTAAGGTCAAAAACGTTTCAATCTGGAGCTGGTACAGACCTTGCAGAAGGCAGTGCGTGCACTGAAACCAGGTTTGCGACACTGCATAACCAATCCCAGACAGACTGTCGTTGCAGCAGAAGCTCCAAAACCAAAACAGATGTTCAAAAACAAAAGAGCTGTTCAAAACCAAGCTGTTCTCTGCCCATCTGTGTGTTGTTAATGCCCCGTTTCAGGTTTTCCCGTCACCTTCCCCTATTCTGCAGAGCCATTTTCCAGTATCCGTATTAGCCACTACTGATTTTCCTTGTTCTTTGAGCTGAATTCTTGTGTAATAGCAATGGCAAGGCTTGGGGAGCCAACCTCTGGTCACGGAGCATTTCTAGCAGTTTCAGTTTTCCCCACTTAAAACTCCTGCTGTTCTTCATTTAGCTGCTACGAGCAGCCAGGTAGAGTTGTGGCAAGGGAGCCTATTACACACAGGTCACCAAGGTGGGCAGGGCTAATCAGTGCAACTGAAAAAAAATGTGAATAAATTAAATTTAATTAAAACTAAAAAAAAAAAAATCTAGGTTTTTTTCACTGCTGTTTTTTAAATAGGAATTTTAAGTCCTCTGTGCTTGTCTGTTTGCTAGGAGCAGTTTGAGACACTGTTACTGTTTTGAAATGCATGCATGTTACAAGATGAGTCTCCAACCAGAGAAAAATAAAATTAAAACTTTGTGTACGTCTGCTCTTTATTGCTGTCTTCTTTAAAGTGTTCTGATAATCAGCTCTTAATTTGTGAGGTTTGTGGTCATTTTAAGAGAGTCTTAGGTTAACTACAGCTGGAAAATACCTGTTTATACCTGCCTGCAAATTAAAACTCTTAAATAAGAGTTGAATCTACCCCAAATACTGGACATGAGAACAATTTAGAGATGAGAACTGGTGCCTGAAGGTGGAGCTGAAGGCAAGTCACTTAAGGATGTAGAGGTAACTGAGAGGGATTAGTTACAGGTAGCTCAGAGAAGGGTAAGCTCTTTTTGAGAGCTTTGGAGTGAGATGAGAACTTAATCCTAATATTCAGACTTTAGAAAATGCAAGTTGAACTACAAGGGAGGAGAAGAGTTTTATTTAAAAAAGTTCCAAGCAGAGTGGGAGGTAAACACAGGAGCGGCGCTGCCGGGCTAGTCCATGCGAGCTTTGAGGGTCCTCGTGGTGATCTTGTCTTTTTCACTAGAGAGGGACAGAGCAAGGAGACCGTTAAGGAATCGGTGCTAAATATCTCCAAACTGCCACGTTCTTGGGAATAGGAGTGGGAAGAGCAGCACTTACATTATGTGAACTACAACACCCATTCCGGACAGCGCATCTCTGTCCACTGCGTTCAGCATGGCCTGGGAGATGGTTTCAAAGAGGTGATCTGGTTCCTGAAAAGCAGAAGCAGGTGTAAAAAAA